>JAIPRN010004581.1:0-14243 GCA_025469175.1 Geopemphigus sp. TES_GeoC_2020
CCTCCTAAAAGGAATTTCATATGCTGAGTCAAGTGTGCCGCCGAAATTAAAGGATTCGAACGATTTATTGGACGCGAACAAAAACGTTTGTACGTAATTGAGGATATTTCGGAGACATTTAAATGTAGGTCAGTACGAAGAGTGTATGGCTGGACACAGAAAAAGGAGCATATCATACGTTATGACCGTTCGATCAATTTCGTCGAAGCGAACACTGGAAAAAACCTTAGTAACGTTTCGACGTAACAGAAATACGATGAACGGGACGAAAACACTTTATCGTATTCGCGCGGAACAAAGTTAGTAGCGACAATAATCGGTCATGGGCTGACGATAGGACGTTCGGTATTTTATAACGACGCGTTAGTTTCGTTTAGAATCTTTCGAAAATGTTCGCTCTTCCAAAAGCGAATCGGTTTCGAACGAAATAAATCGCGAATGTTCCACCGAGACGTACAATCGTAAACTATCGTCGAACGAAAGTGTAGCGAGAATTCTGCTCTGGTCGGAGCGTCTGTTTTTTCTCTCGATCCAATTCTGGGGTAGTCACTCGAATAAAAGTTTCAATTAAAGCGGCACGGGTTGCCGAACGATGTTCGTTTACTATACCGATACTTTTTTGACGCGGCGGGCGCGAACGTCGGGGACGAGAGGGTTGGCTGTTGTTATTATCGCGTACTTTTTTTTTTAATTTCGTCGCGCGCTTGTTTTCGATTACCGTCGGTAATCAAATAAACCGGCCGGAGACTTCTCGACCGTATTTACCGAGTCACGGCTGGTAGATCATAAGTTCCCGGCGAAATTACGTTCGAGGTTTTGTGATAACGTCGTTATTCGCAACGACGGGACGTACGCGGGCGGCGTTAATTCTCGTTCGAATTTCGCGAAAACCGTGTCCGGGGAACGTAACGAAATTACGTACGCGGCTTCGAGGAGAGACGTTCGCGTGACGTCTCCGACTACGATTATCGATTTCGTTGTCAATTAGGAAACGGGTGTGTGTGTGTGGGGGAGGGGGCGGATGTCTAACAGTTTTTTAAATTCCGTTCGGCAAACTTAAACTGTAATAACGTCGTTTTGAACGGGTATTCGCTTATTGCGATACAACTTCGGTGTATATATCTAATACCGTTAAACGAGCAATTCTTGATAATATATATATATAATCTGAATCTCGGAAACGGCTCCAACGATTTTCATAAAATTTAGTACGCAAGGGGTTTCGAGGGCGATAAATCGATCTAGCTAGGTTTCATTTTTAGAAAACGTCGTTTTATCCGTGTTTTCGGGCGATAAAAAACGTATTATATAATAATATATTATATAATATTATTATTAGAATACGAGGGTAAATTTCGTCACCATTCATTTGACGGGAGCAGCTCAGGTGGTTAATCGGACGGTCCTTAAGCCAGGAAGACCCCGGTTCGAATCCAGATGAGTCCAGTCCGACTTCTTTTTGCCCTGTTTTTTTCAAGTTCCTTCTTTCGTGAGAAAAACTACTGGGATAAAATATTTTCTAAAAAAACACGAAAAAAATGACCGAAAAAATACTAAAGAATACCGGTAAAAGAATACATAAACTGACCTCTGTGGGCGAGTAGTAATACTATTTTTCTTTTTTAATTATATTATATATAATTATATTTATTATAATATCTAAATATAATTTCCACAAAACACGATTTACCAAAAACTAAAAATAAAAATACCGAACAAAGCTCGGTCACCCGATATTATATATTAGCGTCTCGGCGCGAACGTATTACAAATCGCGGCCGAACTAAAATATAACGACTCGGTTCTAAATTCACTTCGAAATACAACACGTACGCGAAAGTTATTACATTTACTATAAAAGAACGTACATACGAACGAATTTAAACGTACGATTAGGAGCGTTTGCGAATACAAAAAACGCCCCGTCTTACGTTCGGGTAATATTAAACGTTTTTCGTGCGAACAATTACCGAAATGTATGGACAAAAAAGAACGACTCGACATTATTCGTTTCTTAATTCGTCGTTGTAATAAAAAGTTCCCGAATTCAAAACGAATAGGCTAGCAATGACGATACGAAACTGACGACGGACAAACGCGGGAAAACGGTTAAATGCTCTAAGAAACGGAAAACGGACCGATAACCGAACGAGGAAACCAATACTGGCGGAATACGCGCGTAACGTAAAAAGTAAAAGTTCCAACGGATCCATACGTCGTTATGAAATGATGAAATAGGAAAAACGAAACGACCGATTACGATATTTCGGCTCGAATTACCCGCGGAATATATGTACCGGGTGACTCCGATTGGCGCGATAATACCGTCGGTCTACTTTCGAAGGGGCGCAACGACGAGTTAAAAATGAAATCCGCGTCAAATTTTTTAAATATAACCCCCCTTCTCGAAAAATAGTGTTATTCGTTCGAAATCCGAAACGTAAAAAGTTGTCGCGTCGTTTAATTTTTTGTACGGATAAATCTTTCCCGGTTCGTGGGGCGTTATTGTAATACCGTCGTAAGAAATTGTCGGCTAAAGTTCGTTTGACGTATTCTATAATAAGGTTATTTCGTCTTTTTACGTATGCACATATATAATGTCGTAACGTTAAAATCGTTCGCGAAACGAATGTTGACACGACGTAAATTGGACCGTTTTTCGCCGTTTTTATAAAAACGCAATAATTCCTATAAGAATATTTTTATACGCGTGTAAGGCGCACGCGCTTGCGCACACACACATACACACACACACACATATGCATACAAACATACACATACATACACACACACATATGCATACAAACATACACATACATACACACACACACACACACACACATATATATATATATATATATGTACACACACACACGCACGTACGTACATACAAACGCGTTTGATTACGTTCAAGACAAGTAAAAACGCGCCGGGAGACGGGACGTTTATTTTCGGGTTAGTTTTGTCTCCGTAACTTCTTCGAAAACAACGCCTAAACAACACGCCCGTCGTGTCGCCATAAACCGTTTCGTAATTTAATTAATACGTTTCGGAAAAAACGAACAAAACCCGGTCGGATACGCCCCGACAACGTAATAACCGTGACGTCACGAGTTTCGCACGACCGAACGCGCGCCTATTTAGATGAGTGTACATCCGTGACGTCGTTAAGTTCGCGCGAAACGTCCCGGCCGCGTGTGCTCGAAATATAAACCGCTGTGTAATTTATCAGGACGAGTGGTCGTCGTGTTTCTCATAGGCGTTCGTGTTTCTCGCGGTCGTCGTCCAATCGAATCCGTGGCGGTTGTTTTCGACGCGAGTCCGTTACTGCTCCTCGTCCGGTCGTGACCGTGTTACCGCGACCTTACAATCGAACACTTGTAAACGATTAAACGACGCGGTACCAGTGGCGTACTTGGACCCAAATTTTGGGTGAGGGTTAAATTTTAAAATAAATTAATTGGAGGACCCTACCGAATCGAGACATAAACTTGAATAGATTATTGGTTTTTTTTTTACTTAACGCGTTATATTATTACGTGTATCGAAATTAAAAAATATTTTAGGTTTTCGTCATTATTGACTAAAGTAATATACGTCTCGTAAGAAATGAATTCTTCCTACACGTTTTCCGGGGAGCGTTTAATCGATCGGACGATTTATGGATTCGTGATTAAAAACGCAAAGTACGAAATGTACGATCATTTATATATTACGCGCGCCACACCGGCGACGTGGTTCGCGATAAAACACAAAAAGATCGCTCCCGATATTTTCGTGGGGGATGGGGGGTTCGTTTTTGGTACAGAAAGAGGAAACGACGTATCCGGGGATTCGCAACGTGCGGTTCTCGACCGTGGCACTCTATTGATTTATATGGTTACGCGCCAGTTTTCGCTAAAGACCACCCACCCCATTTACGCAAAACCGTTGTACAACGCTTGTTAACAGTGCTCGGGGTTTTTTCATCGCGAGCCTGAACGTTTATTTTTTACGCTACCGGGTCGACAATTTTCCCGGTAACGCTCGTTGAGCAAATGGTGGAAAAGCAGGGTGAACGATTTCTTCGGAGTATCCGTACAATATGGAAAGGCCGAGGACGTCGGAATGCGAATTTGCTCGAGCGGAAAACGAATAGCGAAAGCGGATAAGCGTCCGAGTAAAGGTTTTACTGGCGAAAAGGGTGTAGTACCGTAGGTACGTTAAATACGTCACGAACGAATCGTTCGTTTAATTACCAGACATTTTGCTTTGTAGTTCGACGTAATGAAATTATGGGATTTCTTCATCGCCGTGACGATTTTCTATCGTAAACCCTTTTCGTTTTGCTAAAAGTCGTACGTGATGGGTGGCACGGGGTAGAGGGGAGTGAGCAATGGAGGTCATATTTAACTTGAACGTTCTACACACAGTTTGCTAAAATCGTTCCGAAAAAAAAAAATGATTTTTATAACCCATCAACCGACTACGCGCTGTCCCTATTATTCGGCGGTGTTTGCGGGGACGCGATTTTTCTCCCCCTTCTCGACCCTGCTCCCGTTCCGTTTTCGTCCCTTTTCCATCCCTGTCCATCTTGTCTAGTTGCGAACAAGTCTCGGGCCCGCGAATAAATCAACGTTACTCCCGCGCGGCATTTCGGTTAAAAAATTAGTCACCAGTCAGGTACAGGCGGAATTTTCTCTCTCCGTCGTTCATACACCCGTTGCAAGTATCCTCGTAGAGAACGAGAGAAAAAAAGAGTTTGTGTGTGTGTGGTACGCGTGGTCTCGAGACGGAAAATTAAAAATGAGGCTGGCGATAAAAGTGACGGAGAAAAAAACCGCCAAAAGACCATTTATACCGAATACGTTATTTTACGCGCGTTTTCCTATTTGTTGTTTCAGGCGTCGGTTTTTTTCGTTGTTGGTTTTTTATATTCTTCGGTAAACTAAACAATAGGAAAACTTTCGAGAGACGCGAAAAAAAAACGGAACCAACGACGGTACAAAAAAAAACAAAAACTAGGAAAACACGCGGCCGCCCGAACAACTTTTGCGCCCGGGACGGTTCGTTTTGTTTAACGCGAGCGTGTCGGCGTGGAAACGATTGTCGCGAGGCAATCCAGTCACGCGACGCACAAACGGCGTTGCGGGCGCAGGCGAAACGCGTTCGGAACGTCTTTGGGTTTCGGCCAGAACGCCACCATCGAATTATCGTTGTACGTTTAATGTCGACGGACGTACGCGTATTATAATAATACGAATGACGACGATTTACGTGTCCCCCGGCTCCTCCGAACGAAAATTGCGCCCAATCGTCGTCGTTTTTATTTTAACCGACAAAATAATAATCGCCATTCGACGAATAAACCACCGACGGTTTATCCGTCCGTTTATTTTTCGAAATTAATAACCGTAGTCGCGCCCCTTACGTAAGATTATTATTTCGGTCCTTGAGGTACTCACTCAGTCCAGTGACGGCCGTAATTAATGACGTCAACGACGACCAGAGTTACGAAGTTACGCCAAGACGAGACCACAGTACGTAATTTGTGTTCGCCATTTTGCCGGCCGAACTAACGTTTCGGGGTTACGAATAAGAATCGTTTTCGGTAGTGACTGTGGCCGAACGTCTATTTGTTTTGTTTTGTCTTCGTTCGTCGGCACTTACGGTTCCCGAATACTCGTTGTGGTTGGTCCGCTCGTTCACGTACACTAATTGGAATAGAGCCCCAGACGTCCAGACGGATCACCCGATAACGATATCGGCCGGAATAGTTTTACACGCGTAACGGCCTACGCGACGATCCGCGAGTGTACAAAATAACGCCGTTCGGCTGCCGAAATTTCGGAATCTATTTCTACGTAAGACGCGTCGCGATTTGCTCGGTACGCGCTACGGCCGTGGCACCAAGTCCAATAGGATCCGAATAATTTATAGACGGGCGGCCGTCGTTGAAGACAAATACTTTTGTCTGTGAGCGGCGTCGTCGTTATTAAAACGAATTATACGAACATTCAACCGGTACGGATTAGTAACTACGCGTGACTAATTTTCGGTTTTCTTCTTAACTTGTACACACGGCCTATTGCGATTCAAACGTTACGATAAAGTCGGCGACATATTCGATAATTACGGCGGTACGCGATATATACATATCGAATTGTTCACTATAAACCGCGTACTACCAATTATACCATAAACCATAAACACTTCGAAAACAGTAAACAAAATGGCGATTTTCCGTTTGTAAGTTCTACGCTATGAGAGCAAATGAACTAGGAAAAACGTTTAAGTTATTTTCGTTCAATTCGCTAATTTGAATTATTCGTAAACGTCCAGTTTCTGTTGAATTCGTTCGATTCTATAGATTCCGTTTTGTACTTTGTAATATCCGGAACATTATTAATGACGATTACGTTCGAGTAATAAAACGCGCGTTCGTTTATAGATATGTACGACGTTTCATATAATTTGGCGGGAAATATGTAAAAAAAAACCCGTGTCGTCTCCGAACGACGTTTCCCCGTATACCACAGTCGTAGTGTTAGGTACGAAAGTACGGAATAGAGCGCGCCCGTTCTAGTAAATTTTGAATGTTCGCGTATTATTTATTCCATGCTCGCTATCACCGTACGACTCGTGTGTCGGGTTTTTTCCACTTTTACTCGTTTTAGTTCGTACGTTTGCGCGCGTTGTTCGTTATTTTATTATTTCGTATTTTGCGTTAATTGCATTCAGTTTGTTCTTTTAACGCGCGTTATATAATCCTAGTCGTTTTCCTTTATTAACGAATGTCTTTGGTTTTTTTTGTATTGTGGTTAACGACTTGTCGAGTGGTCATCGTGTGAAAGATCTAGTTTTTTAGTGACTTCTAATGTATTACGCGTGGAATTGTCGGTCAGGAGTTTTAATAATCGAGTCGGCGATACGTAACGGGCACCACCCAGCTGACCGTAACAGACGGGAAGTTCGTTGGTACACATAGAGTTAACGATTCGTACGTATTTTCGGAAACGCGAATCGGTTGTTTTTTAATTTTGGCCCGAAGCGATTCCTTGGTTACGTCGGAAATTGCAAAGCGTCGTGCATATATAAAGCCGGAGTGTTTAGGCGTTACGCGATTCGTCGTTCTTGCACATCGTCCAAATGCACGAACGTCGCTCTGATAATAAACAATAACCGCAACGAACGCGTTATATTTGCAGACACGACGGGACGTCACGCGACGATAATAAAACGGTTGTAAATATCGCGAAAGAAGGAAAATTTAATAAAAAAACTATCAAACGCGTTTTGTACGCACCGGCGGCGGTTGTATTTATGCACGCGGTAATACCGTTCCCAGCGGCGTAACGTTTCCGACTAAGCGTAATTAATAAAACGAGTGAAAACCGTGTTTTGAAAAAAAAAAACGAAAATTGGAGGAACTTACGAGACGGGAAGAAGTTCGAAACGAATATTATTTAAACAAACTTTTAACGTATACGCCGCGTATTTTCATTAACCGAGAGAGGTAGATTTAGAAAAAGGGAGAGAGAATAATTTATCTACCGTTTTTTTTCGTTCCCGGTTTTTTTTTTTGATACGAGTTAAATATATCGCGTAATTACGCGATAAAAATTAACGGAATCGTTATTATTTTGGTCTTTTTTCGTAACCCGTATATTTATTGTTTAAATTGTTTTCGTTTTTACCTTTTTTCCCCGCGTACGCCGACCATATCGCGTCCGTTATATTCCGCGTAATAATGACGACGACGACAAAATTACGACGACCTTTTGGTTCACCGTCCGAAATCGTGACGGATTCGGAGAAATCGCCGAACGGTAAAAATAAATAAAAAAAGCGGTATATAAAGAACCCTCTCGTACTTACGTAGCGTGCGTTTCGCGGACCGTTTTTATCGGGCCGATGTGGCGCGTGTTCGAAACGCGTAAATTATTTACAACCTTCGAGTTACCCGCCGAAGTGCCCAAAGACGAAATCGTTTTCTTCAATTCTTATACGTAAGTACGGACGCACGTAACACGATTGTTCGCGGACTTACAACGCGTGTTTAATTCACTTTTTTTCTTCTATTTCGATTATGACCGTTTTATATATATGTACGTGTATGCCATTTTCGGAATAAGAACACGCACCGGCTAAAATCGGACCATGCGCGCGCGCGCGTATCCCTTCCGCTGACCATTGCCGGCGGCGTGTACGATATTTTAGTACTCCGCGTAATAGCCGCGCGGGTCTACGACGACGACGGCTGTCGTCGCAACTACGGCATCGACCGCTAATTAATATCCAATCACAGAACGTCCGACAGGAGAAGGTCCGAGAGTTTCTTCGGCGATTATTCGGATACGCGAGCGCCGGTGCGTTGTTATTCTGAAAATGGTATGTTGACTCGTACCGAGGGTGCGTGTGATTTTGTTTGTTCCCTGTATTCGCGTACTCTACGAGAACATTTACCAGCTTTTCCTTACGACGACATTTACGAATTTTACCTTACGTGTACGGATCGGTGGTAGACGGTGATGGTATACTACTTACCCGGACACTTTAATCCGCGTGTGAATAGTATAATTACAAATAGGAAATCTCGTTTATACGTACAAGAAAAAAGAAATCGGTACCCGAATAATTACGAGTAAATGATATCATTGAAGAAAAGACGAGATAAATAAGTAATCGATAACGCAAAAATAATTAATAAACTTGCTCGACCGTACGTTACGAAAAACTAGTATAAAATATACGCGTAATACGTTCATTACCGAAACTGACTATTAGAGTTGTACTAACCGACCGCAGGCTATTGGAGCTTTTTACAATTTACAATAAACGCGACTTGATTATCCGGATTGTAAAGGCGCGACAATTTTAGCGAGAAAAACCCACGAAAAACGTACACTAAGAACAACTGTTTCTAACGTACAACAATTGGACGGCTAGAGAGGTTTTACGACTTGCGCGGACGATTCGCGTGTGCCGGCGGTTCGCGGACGACCGATACGGCGGCGACTAAATCAAATACCTAATAAACGTTTTCCTACGGTTTCGACCGTCGTCGATCGATTAAGTCGACCGTGTCTTTCGGCCCGAGCATAACGAAAATTACAAATTTTCGGGTCACCGCGTTGGTGTTTGCGTCGGACTAACACGGGAACTTGGCGCGGAAAATGTGACTTATTAAAACCATTACGTTCGTCGAATAATCGGCCCCGCTCGTGCTAATGATCGATTGAAAAAGGCGTTTTCCCATAATCCGTTTGTACCGTTTAAAAAATATAACGGATATACTAACATGTAGCCGTTCGATTAGTAATCGGTAGCGACATTATCCAATACTCGTCGATTATTTCCGAAACGTATAAAATATTTCGTTCAAATGTGTGGCGATTACGAAAAGCGTATTTTCTACGTTTTCGGTATGCGGTTCAAAAAACACTTTTTAACGTATATTATTTATTCGATTTGACGGGTAACGGCCTTTTTTTATTTAAGTACGTAAAAACAATTTACGGATTAATCGAGTAACTTAAACAATAACGTGCACGAGTAATTACGTTGTAACACTAAACGAAGTATCCGCGTAACATTAATCTTCTTAACGGCTCATCGGCCAAATAATTGTCGGTTGAATAAGGCACATAGAAAGGAGCAGTAGAACACCTAGAGCAACGCTATGGCGAAACGAAACAACGAAAGTTTATAACGCGTCTTGTTTCGTTAGGGTCGTCCGATTTATTTATTTAAAAATTAACCCCCCCCCCGAAATTCAGGTCTAAGTACGCCAATGCGTCTACGTATCTTATTTTATTGTATTGGTTTCCGAATTAGAACGTTTCGCGAGCATATTTCGTGATTACGAAATCAATTTTACGCGATAATAGTAATACGCCAAGTTGGCCCGGGTTGAGAAGAATAAAAAATCGTTCGAATCGCCGGCGGAAACAATTTTAATAACTTTTTCGTTACGTTTTGGTTTTCGTTTCGAATAAGGACAACGCGGAACGCCGCCTATATTTCCCGTCGAGTTTTCAAAATATAAAGTCCGATTTAATGTTCGGATTTGACGGGAAAACGATAAACGCGTATCGGGGTAGGCGCGCGAATTTATAAGCCTTTTTTCGGGCCCGGAAAACTTTGGCGAACAATAAATACGTTTAAAACGACTTACTTTTATATATATATATATTAGAAAATCGAATACGAATTCTACATCGAAAGGATCGTTTTCACGATTTTCCCGGTAGGGGGAATACAGGCGTTTTTTTATCCCTCGTAATTTTCGCGTTATCCGCTCACCTCTCTATCGCAATCGTTTTCCAAACACGATGATTTACGCCGTTATTTCCAAATTCCAAAATATTAACGTACAGTACCGTTTGGCGGCTTTACTGTCGTTGTCGTCGTCGAACATTCGAAAGTATTTCTTTACGAATTTACCGGTCGGTTGTCCGGTAAACGAATTCCGATTTGGCCGCCGCCAAGCTCGATCACTTTTGTTATGCCGCCGCGCGTTATCGTGGGCGATTAATTTTCGAAACTTTCCTCGCTTTTAAAACCGTAGAACGTAATCATTTACCCGTTTACTACAACGGCATGGGGAAATGAAGCGGAACGGCTGTACAAGACGCGTTAGTTTATGGACCGCGACGAGATTTTCAACAATTTCCACGTTGAAACCAATAAATGGTATTTCGGAATGTTAACCACTCGACCGGTTTATAATATAAACTATGATAATTATTCGACGTTCGCTATAACGGTCGCATGTGTCGTTCGAACGAGTTTTTAACGTTTTTGGAACGATAACCACGGCGAGTGAAAAAAGAGCCAAAAAAACTGTTCGCGTTTGATTTCGAATTGTATTTTGAATTTTTAATACAATAATAACGAAAAATGATATAACGTGTTCGTTAAAAATGAATGATCTATGAAAGTTTATAACGTGTCCTGTTTCGTTAGGGTCGTCCGATTTATTTATTTAAATATTAATCCCTCCTCTCGAAATTCAGGTCTAAGTACGCCACTGTTTAGCCTATAGTAACGTTTTTTTTACGCGTTATCGGCAATACCCTTATTGGCCCGGAATGCTTGAAGGTAGTACTTCGGACCAGTGAGTCGCCGTCGTTTATTGAAAAAAACAATATAAAAAATAGTTTCACAATAACGATCGTCCTTAATGAGGAGGCGAGTAACGTGAGCTATCTCAACGTTGTTTTACCTCGCCCGTATATCGAATCTAATTTACAATAATTATTAAAAACGAACACTTCTTACGAAGTGTCAAACTAATAGTGCACGTTGACAGGACAATCTCCTGCCACGGGACAGTCATTTACATCTTCCTTCGGATAACTTAAGCGAACGTACGAGTGGAGCGGAATTAGGACAGTCCCCTGAGACGGCGCCACTTACATCGTTCTGTACAAAAATAAAACGGATTCTTCTTTTCCGATTTACCGGCCTAGCCACTACCTCATCCTGCGGCCACGACGACGTGACGGAGTTGTCACGCCAAGAGCCTGCGCGTCCACCGTTTGGCGATTTTTTTCGTCATCATCGTCGACTCGGTGAATCGGACAACGGCGTCCCCAGTGGACCTGAGACTCGACCAGGCCGAATTCTCCTATCCGACGGACTAACGTGTCCCGTTTACGGTCAAACGTCTTACAGCGGAAGAGCATATGGAACGCGTTGTCTTCCTCGCTGTAGCCTACGGTAACTTAATGATAATAAAAATGGATATTAGTAGACGTTATATCTTAACAAAAAAAAAGAAAAGGTTAACGTTATTTCGAGAATTTATAATTTAGGGGTAAGTTTTATATTGTGAAAAAATCGAGGTAGCGTTCTCTTTGTTGATGGCCTATTGAAACGTAGGAGGGGCGTTGAGGATCTTACGATAATATATTATTATATCGTTCGGATTCCACGCGAAAAAACACCGCGATCGAGGGATCAGTTATATACGGCATTCGTGGCGTTTTCGATTACTAATAATTGCCGTTAAGTACGGAATAGAACGCGTCCGTTTTAGTAAATTTTGAATATTCGAATATTCTTCTATGGCGCGTCTCTATTTCATGCTCGCTATCACCGTACGACTCGTGTGTCGGGTTTTTTCCACTGACACTTTTACTCGTTTTAGTTTGTACGTTCGCGCGCGTCGTTCGTTATTTTGTTATTTCGTATTTCGCGTTAACTGTATTCAATTTGTTCTTTTTAACTCGCGTTATATTATTATAGTCGTCTTTATTTACTAACGAGGCGCCGTATGAAATAAAAAAAAAAAAAACTAACGAGTGTCTTTGGTTTTTTGTATGCGGTTAACGACTTGTCGAGTGGTCGCCGTCGTCACCGTGTGAAAGATCTAGTTTTTTAATGACTTCTAATGTATTACGCGTGGAATTGTGGTTCAGGAGTTTTAATAATTATAATCGAGTAGGCGATACGTAACGGGCACCCTCCCCTCTACATCTGCTGGCCGTAACAGACGGGAAGTTCGTACAATCGTAACGTTTACGCGCGCGTTCGCCTCCGATTATTGGTACACGTACGCGGTAGCGTACTTAGACCTGAATTTTGAGGGGGGATTAAATTTTAAATTAACTTTAATAAAATATTCGTTTTTAAGGAACACGTTACGTTATAACGTGTATCGAAGTTCAAAAATATTTTGGTTTTTCGTTGTTATCGACTAAAAATATACGTTTCGTAAGAAATTAATTTTTCCTAAAAATGTTCGGAGGGGGTTTATCTCCAAAACCCGTTAGTTCGCCACCGCACGTAGGCCCGGCAACGAAAATTGAAGGAGGAATTTCGCGGACGGGAATTTACGTGACCGTGATAAACTCGTAAATATTCTCGACCGTCTTATTCCATATTAACGTCAGTTCCGTAAATTGCGTACGGGGCCCGTAATGCCGACCGTCTGAAGCGAACGACGAAATATACGTTTCGATTTATCGCGCTCGGATTCGTTCTACTACATTTTCGACGGAGAATGTTTATTTGACGTTCGCTTGTTGTCCTATTGTACCGTAAACCGGTAACGATTTTTCGAAAAGAAAAAAAATTTATATCGAGTGTGTATAAATGGGTGTTCGCGGCGTTTGTTTTTTTTATGTCGGAAACGCGGACGAAATTCGTTTTAGGAGATCGTTTCGGAATGGACAGCAGCGACGATTAACGTCAGAGATTCGTCGCGAAAAAAATAAAATGTACCGAATCGTACGCGGTAAAACCGCGTCACGTATGTTTTAAGTACGTGTCGTCGTACGCGACGACGATAAATTTCTACCGGTAGGTAAATTTGTTAAATTACCGTACAACTAGCGACGTACGTTGAGTAAAACAAATAAAAAAATTGATATTCGAGTTTGGGGAAATGATTGCGATGATATATGGGCGGTATATAGCGCGTATTTGTTGGCGGGAATCGGTAATACGTGAGCGGAATACTACGATAGAAGGTCGAATTTGTTGGAGAAAAATCGCGTTGGTAACGAAGGCTTTATTTCGGGCAACGGCCTTTTCCACGTCCGGTACTCGAAAGCCGAATCGTTCGGCCTTTTTCTTTTATTAGAACGATGACGGCGACCTTGAACCGTTTCACGGCTGGTGGTGGTGACTCAGCGATCGATGAGTAGTCACGCCGACTGTTACGTCGTTCCACCGACAATTTGACAATAAATTATTTCGCCGACAATTTTTAATCCCTCCCTCTCCCCAATTTGTCGTGTTTCCGAGCTTCCCTGACGTTTTCTCGATTCTCCGTTATTATTTCGAGCTCGTATCGTTTTTACGGTTTTCTTCGTGTGTACGATTATTGTTTCTCGTCCCGTCCGCGTAACCTTTTTTCCGAAATTCCCGCTCTCGATTCGGCGAATTTCCGATATTTCCGTTTGTTTTCCTTATTGTTAACCGTTTGCGGTATTTCAAAATCGGGTATTTACCGTTTCGACTCTTCCGATATACATAATACATATACGAGGGCTGTATGCTAAGTACCCGATTTTAACAACGGTTGGCAACACTGATACGAAATGTCACCGTTGTCGTTCGAAATTATCCCTTAACGGGCGTTTGATACGATTTCAAACGCTATTGTCGCGTACGTTTCTTTTAACAACTTTGAAACGTTCAAAAATCAGTAAAATGATGACGCGCCAGCTCGTTGGTCCGCAATCGCCGAAACGGAACGAGGGTTTAACGGGACATGTTTTCCGGGCGGTATTACGAGTGTAGAACTAGACGGA
>JAIPRN010004582.1:0-14234 GCA_025469175.1 Geopemphigus sp. TES_GeoC_2020
GGCGGTACTTCCGCCCCCGCCAAAAAAAAAAAAAAACGAAAATTTTCGAACTGTCGAAAATTTTTCTGCCGGTCGTGACAACCGCGTTCGGTCCCGCCTTTACAAATATCGTCGTCTCGCGAGTCCCTCGCTCACCACCACCCGTTCTATATATCGTTTTTCTCGTACGAAATTGTCCCCCCCCCCGGTATCGAATTCACCCCCCACACACACACACACACACATACACCGCGGCAGTGACGCCTCTCCGAAAGACATATTATCGTATTATTTTACGTATTTATTTATAAGGTTAATCGATTAACAAGACTAATCATCTCGACGATTCATATGTCGCCGCGTTCAATATCCAAACGTACGAACGTAATAATATTTTCTTTGGTTTTCTAACGTGAGTTACTCCCACTATTTTTATATATATATATATCGATCTAATATAATGTTAATAATATTATATATATATATATACCCGTGTAACAACTTACTACGTCTTTACGTCTATATAAATATATATATTTTTTACTTTATACGTTTTTCACATATTTTTTATTTATTATTACTACCATCACTACTATGCGTACCGCCGTACACAATAATTTATACACGCCTAAATATTGTTACGTTATTATTTGTATTAGAACGCGCGTGCGTGGGCGTGAAGTCGACGATAATATTATTAATTTGGAATTTTACGGAATGAATAAAAAAAGGAACTAACAAATCCGTCGCGTTTCGGATTTTCGAACTTGATTTTGTTTTCTGTTCAATCCACGTACCGTCGTCGCCGCCGTCTGTCCACACGTCTTCGATTTTTCGGCGTCGTCGAAACAAAAAACGAGAAAAACAACAATTACCCGCCGTCCCGCGTCGACGATCACCGGGCGCGTCAGTACTCCAACTGACGAAGTATAAGCGATTTCAATAGTCTCGCCTCGCACGTCACGTTGTTCAGTTCTGTTTTGCCGCTCGGCTCGTCCCCGTCGTCGGGCATCGTCGCCACCTCTTTGCCGTGAACTAACGACACAACCGCGTTAGTAAAACGAACCGCCGACGGCCGTACACGTAAAACTAACGGCACTCACGTTCACATTGATTGAGGAACACCAGGCATTCGTTGTAGAACGAATCTCTCATGACGATCACGTGCTTGGTCATGTTTTCAATCAACGACAGCATACACCGTTTGGCGTAAAACCTGCGGAAACGCGCCCGGCCACGTTTGAAACAATCGCCAACTCGTTTTTTACATTATTCGTTTACCACGTGTCCATTCCCAGTTTTTTGTTGTACGGTTCCAGACTTTTGATCACCCGCGAAATGCCGAACTCGTAATTCCCCTTCGAGCAGTACAACGTCCTGAAATAAACAAAAAAAACACCGGAGAACATTTGGCGGATCGTTCGTTGTTTTCGCCGTACCCGATGACCAAATTCACTATGCAAAGGTGGAACGCTTTTTTCTCCGGCTCTTGATAGTACAGCCGCTCCTCCTCCTTTTCGATTTTCCTCATCAGCTCCTCCGCCTCTTCGTTCTGCGCCGTCATTATGTGCGACACGCACAAGTTGGCCAACACGATGGCGCTGACGGACAAGATCTGCGGACACACGTACGAAATGTGTTTAACATGACGAGGAACGTCTCGTTCGAGATCCCATACGTCGTCGTAATTCTTTTTCACGATCGGTTCGTAAAACGCGATCGCTTCTTTGAATTTCTCTTGCATGAACAGCACGTGGGCCACGTGCAAACGCCACGTGTCGTTCTCGTTGCAGAATTCCACGGACTTGTAGAATATGGTTTCGGCCTGCGCGTAGTTTTCCAGGTCCCAGTAGATTTTCGCTTGGGCCATCGTAACCGGCACGAACCTGAAACACGGTACCGGGTCGTAGTTTCGTTTGTATCCGACCAACGCGCACGGGTATCATCATCGTCATCCAGTTCGAACGACAACGGGTTCCGTTACTTCTCCAGCGTGTTTTCGTAATCGAGCAGCGCGCTCTTGGCCCGTTTGTCGTCCCTGGCGTCCCGCGACTCTTGCACGGATCGCGTGGCCTTCCGCAAACAATCCGCCAATTTATTGGCCATGTTGTCCAGTTTGCGGTACGCTTCGTCGGGCGACGTCCGTTGCGCGACCACGGCGTCCACGAATTCGCGAATATACTGAAACAAAAACCGTACTCTCGTCCGCGACGTTCGCGTCGAAAATCGCCGTTCCACTTACGTTCGACACATATTTGTCGTTGACCGGCGAATACGTCGATAGGACGTCCGACGCCAAATCGTGGTAACCGTGTTTGCAGTACAAGATCAACAGGTTCCGCAGTGTTTCTCGCGGATACGTCGACTGCTGCATGAGGAACTGTAACTTGTGAAACCCTTGGGTGGGCGACACGTCCATCGAACACAACGCCTGATTGTGCAACGTGACCGAGTCCAGCTCTTCTTCCCACCGGGGCGGCATGTCGGTCAAAGCTTCTCTCGCGCTGTCGACTAAACCGCGACAATTTTACAATTCCACGGCGTTTCGGTCGTGCGGCCGTTTCTTACTGTCGTTCTTCTCGAACTGGATGGCCGCTTTCAAATTGAACGCCTCGACCAGGGCCGACTCGTGCAACGTCAGCGTGTTGCCCACGCTTCGCACTTCGATCCCTTCGGTCGTCATGCCGATCCCGAGTTCGGGATGTTCCCGGATGCCTCTGTCGATTATGTCACCTGGTTAGACGACGGAAACGTCGGTAAATACGAAAAGTGCCCACGCGCGATTATATTAAACGGACCGATGTGTTTAAGCGCCGGCGCGAAATCCTTTAACCTGTAGTAGCACAACGCTACACTGTACGACAAATGTGGCCTGTAGCCGAGCACGGTTTGGGCGTTCAACAATTTCTGCAACGCCTCTTCGAACCGGTTTTCCTGAAACAACAGCGGTGCCCGCGTCATTCGCCGCGATTTGATTACCGTTTTCAACACACCTTGTACAGTAGACACCCGTAATTGATATCCGTGTCGGGATCGTCTTTGAGCCCCGAATGGGTTTCCAGCAACGACCTAGCACCCGCTATGTCTTCCATGCCGTACCTGATCGCGGCGCTCAACTTTCGTACCTAAATTTCGTTCGATACAATCCCGCCAAAACAAAAAAACATCTCGTTAACGTCGATACTACTTTGTTTTCGTAACCGCTGTCCGTGATTCCGTTCGCTACTCTCAGCGCGTCTTCGTATCGTCCAGCCGCGTATAACGATTGAGCGTATTGCAATTTGTAATCGGTTTCCTGTGGCCACAACGCGGCCAGTTGTTCGTACGTGGTCGACGCGTTCTGATAGTCATCCGTGTAATAGTAACAATAGGCCAGCAAAGATAAACCGGGTCTCGTCTGAATTCGTTAAAATCGACGGATTAAAATTTCAAATCTATTAAGCGTGTTTCACTGGCCAAAAATTTACGTTTCTTTTGCGATCCGACATGTTATTAACGATCTCAATAACATCGTTGTACTGTTTTTCTTTGATCTGAAGTACCGATACAAACAAACAAAAGTTGTACATAATTTACCCCGTAAACAAAATATAACCAATTCGTTCCGTTATCGTTGTAACGCGATAAGTGTTTTGCAATTTATATATTTACCAATGTGTAAATAACCGACGTGTAGTTACCGTCGGCAATTTTCGTCATTTTATTCAGAAATAAATTAACAACAAATATAAAATCTGGATACAAAATTTAACGCAAATTCGAATAAAACAAAAACAAAACACCGCACACTACACGAGACACTGTTTTGTTGTACCCAAGTACGTGTAGGACGGGTTGCTATGGAAACCGTGTCACAACACTGTTGTTTACATATAATTTTAATAACACGCGGATACATTAGTCATGCCTATTACATCGAGTATAATAAATTATCTAAAACAACAATAACGATCATTTATTAGGTACAGTCCATTACGCGACAAACATTGTGACGTCTTAATATTATGTATTTTGAACACCGTTCACAGTGATTTGGTACTCAACGTGTCCATATCCCGCATCATCATCAAATTTAGATCCGAATCGCTATGGGTTAGGTCCATTTCAATAATATCCTCCAACACTTGCGTGTTAAGGCACGCCTCCTTTATGTCGACCTATCGATTGTATTACAAATAACAATTATAAAAACAAAAAAACACGAAATTGAAAAACAAAAATTGTACTGACGTTGCTGTTAGCAAACATCGGTGTGGGTCCCAGTGGTGGCACTTCGACCAGTGGTGATGGTTTGTTTTCTTTGTTCTCAGCCCATGTTTGTCTTTTGCGTAACTGTGGCCTCATTGGACTGGTCGCCATATCCTGACAGCTTATGCCATTTATTACGTGATGATTTTTCATCAAACACTAACAAATCAAGTTATTTACACACTTTACGTTGAGATCAACATTATTATAGTTTGTAAATAGAAATGATTTGAAAAGAAACGTCACGAACCATTTTGTGAAAATCTATCAGCTTGCAAGCTTTTCCCAGTATATAGACGAGATTGACAATTTTTAACGTCACTAGGCATGTAAATGTGAACAACAGCAAAATTATCGAGGCTAGTCGTCCATCAATTGACACGCATCTAGTCAATATCTTAATCATAACCACTCCCAATGGAATCGGAATGAAACCCATTCGTCTTGCCACTAAGTCCGAGTGGTCAGTGAAGGCCTAAAAACACAAACGCAGTTTTTTGGAAAATACAATTTGACGGCGCCACTCGTTAATTATTGATCCTGACCTTTTTGTGACGTGACTGTGCGGTATCATAGGCGAAGCTTAATACATAATCTCTGTACACAGACAAATTTATTTCGTTGAACCTAGTAATGAACGCGTGTTTCGTCCAATCGATTAACATTTCCGATATCATGACATATGCACAATCGAGCATCAATTCCCAAAACGAATCTGTAAATAATTTTCGAAAACGAGCGTACGGTCGGAAATTATTATTATTATCACGAATGACCGACAAAACTATAATTGTTCGAAACAGAATTTCTACTATCAGTGGACGTTTGTGTCTCGACTTTATTTGAATTTATGTTTAATTATAAACGCTAACCGCTTGTCCATTGGTATTCATTCATCGTTTGCACCACGACTATTAGCAACAATATGAACAGATGGAATCGTTCGCGAACATCACTGCATGACAATTGGAACAAGTTTGTTTTGTCGAATTTTTTGAACACGCTTCCTTTGAGCTCTACAAACTAATGAAAACGATTTTAGTTCTGTAGTTATTAAAAATAATAGGATTTTGTTATTCTTTTTAAATACTTACATTATTGGACATCATGATGGCCAGTAACGCCTTGTGACTAGAATTAATTGCAACATTCAACGTAGTAGCTTGACATAATACAAGTATACTGTGTAAAACTGATTTTCCGAGTTGAGGAATAAATATTTACGATTATGATTGTTTTTTAATTGCTAATACAACATAATACATTACATTGGAATGCTAGGAAGTTTTTTTTGTTGAAAAAAGGATACGAACATAGATCATGGCGATTAAAAAATGTGGTAAAACGCCAAAATGTTCACGACGGCTATTTTTTGGTTCAGTAGCGGTCCAAAATAATGCGTCTAAAATGTCTTGGCCAAATGATGAAAATAATCGGTCTCCAACCTATTGTCAGGGAAATAATACCACATATGACACGATAAGACGTAGAAAAAGCTAATTAAATAATACACTACCTCTAACATGTTGAAAAATATGTACAGCTTAATAACCGATTGGCTTTTTATTACGTGATACATCATCGACGTATCCCAAGGTAACAACATCATTGAACACAATATTAGTACAGCCATCTTTAGTAAATCGCACGACTCCGCAGCAGAAAGGTAATTGTTTTTATGTTTGAACCTAATAAAAAAAACAAATTACTTTAATACATTTTGATGATAATATTCGGGGTTAATTTGTAACTAAGTTATAAGTTTATAACCAAGATACCTACTTGACTTTAAATACTGAACGATAAGCCAAAGATTTTAACGCAACTAATGCTCGTAACGGTAGGAATGTATAGACAAATAGGAACGAATCTGCGCACTAAAATTATGAAATACATTAAGGGTAAAAAAAGTAAAAAAAAATGTAGGCGAACGCTCACTTGACAAAAACCGTAAAACATGAATTGTTCTACTTCTAAAGGTATTTTCATAAAAGTGTACACTTTTTCCCTCCGGTCTGAAAATTCTTTTTCATCGTTTTCTAAAGAATAGCCGCGTGTAAACTCCACACGGATGAAATCCCATAAAGAACCTGTGACCAAGAAAGAATATACGTTTAATCACTATATATATATATGGGCGATCATTTTTTTTTCGTCGCAAAAACAATTTTACCGTCATTGATATGATACTTTTGGTTATGTGGGTGAACAAAACAAAAATTGTACTTCAAGGCAACATATAATAATAGAATTAAACATTCAGGGTAGAATTTTCAATTCTCACAGATTGTAAACTCGAACGTAGGTATTCTAAAGGTATAAACTTGTTTCGCGAAATATGTACTTATTTTTTTGCTAAAAATACTTCTCGACAGCTATAAGGTATAAACAAATTGGCTAATAATCATCAAAGAGTGTTATTCTAAAAACGTGAAAATTTACAAACGTACACGCTATTAGCGAATATTAATCGTACTGCCTATGCGACATTGTTAATATTACAAATAGCGTGCGGTGAACGATCGATTACGAACGTACTGAGCGCGATTTGAAACAAAACTGATGATCAGTTTCGTTGGTACGACTACGGCAGTATATGTTCGCGCGCTCTACAAATGTTATCGTTTCTTTTTTCGCATACCTGACTCGTATAGAATACCCTAGAGGTTCTTAACCTGTTTTCGGATATGCATAGTTCGGGGATAAAACGTATAATTCGTTAGGTAACGTCGCGTACGTTGGCCGAATGACCGATTCTAACAACGCAATTTCTATGGTGAATAATCGCGGCCGCAGGAACAGAGCCCATCGTCGCGGAACAGAATCTACCAACTATAACGGCGCGTTAGTGTTTTGGGTGTCCCGGAAACCTCGATCGCGGATGACGGGTACGTACCCGAATTGACGGTCCTTTTGGCGGAGCCCGTGACGCCGTTGTTCTCCACTCGGCCCATGTCTGTGTAGAACCGCCAACCGGTCATCTTCGGTGATTGGGACGCGCCGCTAACTTCGACGTTTGTCTGGCGAGAATACGAAAATCGAACAAGCACTGAGATAAAAGTTCCATCGACGTCCGCGAATCGGCAAGCGACACCGGACAATTACCAAAAGTCGCGACTGTTATTAGTGGAATAACCCGTTATTGCGGGTCCGATTTATATATATATTATCGTTAATCTGATAAGGACCCGTCGCGCATCAGTGATAGGAGACGCGAAAACGCCGTCGACCATTTTGCGTATTATCGGTGTTCGCGTTTTTGCCCGCTATTTTCGCGTTATACAAATTCCACTTACGCGTTATCATTAATATAAAAAGAAGTTTTCCGTCGACGAACGCCGCGTGATTTACTGCGTAAAAAAGACGAATAAGTTGAAAACGTCGGTTCTGAGCGAGCTTCGATGGTTTGCGATAATAATCGGCGTCGCATTTCGAGGTTTCGGAAAAAATGTCCGCAACGTTGGAACCGTTGCGTTTCCCGTAGCGGTACCGGTTTGGGTCACGGTGGTGGGGAACGAGAACCGGACGATCTCCCCAACATTCGGAAAAACCACGTTATTTCGATACTACGGCGTCCGGGTCGAGTAGGTACCAAACCGGGCGTAATGTACCGACGGACACGCGTCCGTAAAATGGTCGTCGGTGTACGGACCGCCGGTGTTGTAATCGTCTTTTAACGCGCACATTTAACCGGGACGGACGGGAAACCCGTAAGATCGGGTTTTTTTGGGAAAGTTAGCGGAGGGAGTTTGACGTGGTTGACGGATATAATAAGCGCCGCGGAATGTATTCGAACGGCCGGCAACGAAATAACGAAAGGCCGCGGACGATTAGATTGTAACGAATCAATCGATTTCCGGCGCGTCGAAACCGTACCCGCCGACATTTTCGTTAACGATGACACCGATTTTTACGTACGTTTCGTACGAATGACAACAAACCTTGCCGTCTTCTCCCGAAAAATACGGTCGCGCACGCGCGTAGATTCCGGGCCGCAGACCGGTGGAGGGGAAAGTGATTGTAAAATAACGGAATTAACGCGTCGGGAATTTTCGTATATTACGGGACGGACCAGGTGTGTTTCGATATGATTAGCGGGCGCTGAAAACGGCGAACGGACGTCGCGCGTCGTATTTCGTACGCAAAAACGTACGGGAATCGACGAAAACTTCGAATATTTATAAACGGGCGTCAATAAATACGAAACGAAAAAAACACGTCGCGACGATCGGAAAAGCGTTCGTAGTCTCCGACGATTTATTTATTAACCGGTAACGGTTCGAAATAGGCCGTATATATCTAAATACGTTACGCGTCGAACGGTTAACCTCTTCGACGTTGGACGATAAAAAAAAACCGTTTTAGCCCAGTTTTCCCTTATTACCGTTATCCAATGGTTTTTTCACGATTCGTAATAACAGAATTCGGCTAACTTTTCACTGGTTACGCGTTAATAATTAATCTCGTTTTTTTCCGTTCGTCGACGTCCGCGGTAACACGGACGATGTCTTTTGAAGACAAACTGGCAGCTACGCGTCTCGTTAGTATCAATAGTCGTTACGCGCAATAACGAGACAGCCGCGAACAAATATTAAGTACCTATAAACTATATATATATATATATATATATACGTAAACTATTAAATAACGTGACAACGATTGACGGGCATTGTGCGCATTTCGGACCGGGTGGTTTATTCGAAAAGGGCTTTACGGCCCGTAAAATGTGTCATATTATCGAAAATCCGAAACCGACTGTCCGAAGTCGGACTAATATTTCGGCGAACGAATAACAGTAATAACGAACGTCGTTTGTCCGACTCGTCGTTGTCGGACAGTTTTTCCCACGACCGTCGTTGCCGATAAATATGAACGCGCGAAAACAATTTCGAATATTCGACGTGAAACGTTCTTCGGAAACGATACGGCCCGAACACGCGAATCGTCCCATCTCTACCGCCGATGTTTTAGTAATTAACGCGGAAACGTTCCATAGTAGTTATTCGCTAATACGTTTTTGATCACGTTTTCATCGCGCCACGCGGGCCATCATTAACTTACGAGCCAGCTGACTCATTAGTCCGTATTGAATGAATAATGAGTGATAACGATATATATATATATAATGGCGACACGCCGTCGTCGTTCTACTTTATATCCAACTGGCACTTACGGATTACAATAATTTATGTATATATACTATAGTCGTTTATTATTAAAAATCAACGGGCCGAGGGAAAAATGAAAAAAAAAATAAGAGGGCCCGAAATATCCGTCGTTTTCTACATTTCGTGTAATACGAATACTTTCGCCGGCCGATTCCGTATTACGACAATTTCGGCGCGTTTAATGGCGCGTTCGAAAATCAGAAATTCGTGGCGTACGACGATGACGACGACGACGATGACGGAAAGCGCAAGTCCGACGAGCGGAACGACGGCGTGGCGTTTTCGCGACGAAAATATACAAGCGAAACGTCGTTTATTTCTACGACGCGTCCGTGTACTTAACGCGGTTATATCGTAACGCGTACACCTTTGTAGCAGTGGAAAAAGCGGAACGAAATTTACACGGTCGTTTTATTCGTTGACGTACGGGTCCGCCAACGGTCAACGTAAACAAATTGCGTGTCGCGTGTACGCCGGTTTGTGTGGGAGGCCGACGACCGGCGGATTCGTTTTCGCGGACGAATAGTTTTTTCGAAAAATCGTTTACCACGGAGTTTCACGTATTGTACGGTTAGACGAACGCCGAAAACGGTGATTTCGCGCCTCCGTTTTCCGCGATCACCAGGCACGTTTTCATTTCGGTACAGTGGAAATAATCGTCCAGCGAAAAATTCTCATATATATATATATATATATATATATATACCGAGTGCGACGTACGGGCGAGTTCCGAGTTTCGTCCGTCATCGGCTGTTGCGGCGTCTCGTTCGACAAAACATCGCGTTCGATTACCACCGAAAACAAGACGCTTTGAGGAGAAATTGTCGAAAAATTACCGTTAGGAATCGTACGAACAAATCGAGTTAAACGACCCGAGTGGAAGCCGTGTCCTTCGTCCTTTAGCCGTACTCCTGTTGTACAAATTTACGAAGTCTCTGTACGACAACGTCCTTTCGAGCCGGCGACGAGGCCCCGGGGGGGAGCGAAGAACGTTCGTTAACGAGACGAACAGAATGACGGGTCGGACAACGTTTACCACTGGAGCGGTTTTTTTTTTTTTTGGGGGGGGGTACGTGCGTACGTACGCGCCGTTAGGAATGTGTCGCGGAATATATTCGTATATATAAACAGCGCACGCGTCGTATCGTTAATTTTTGGTCGTACGAATAATTCGTCCTCCGATCGAACGAACTCTCGCATACATGACCATCGTGTTCAAAATTGCCACCAATTCGAAAAGGAAAGTGTTTTTCACGGGACAGCGATTACGAGAAGCGTGGACACATACGCGATAACACGTAACGCGTGCCAATCGTCTTCGATAATTCCAATTGCAATCGCGAGGGGCAAATTTAGCGCGGTTAACACGGTTTTCAATCATTGTTTCCGAACTGTGTTACGGTCTTGAAATTTAAACATTTTCGGTTACTTTTTGAACACATCTCGTCTATATATACACCGGGTGAAGTTATAGATCTAGAAGAGTTCTATTTTACGAATATTTCCCATACGTTGGCGGTATCCTCCGTCCTGGGGGTTTAACGCCGTAAGTAAAAATGATTAATTCCAAATTTTTTTTTTTTGTTCGCTTATCGAACGAGAAACTTTTGGATTCATCTTTCGGCGGCGTGTACGTCGGTTGTCCGTCCCTTCGAGTGGTCAAATTTTTTGGATTCCCGGACGTATATTTCGGACGGCGTTCCGATACTTTAACCGGTCGACAAAAAATACGCCTAATCACGGGCGCGCGCGTAATACGTAAAAAATGTATAACGTTGGAACGCCCACGTAAGTCGTACGCGCAAAGGTAACGTTTTACGCAATACGGGCCCGTCCGTCGTGTGTTCGTTCGTGTCCGTTAATTATTTAGGGGCTCGCGTCCGAAAAGGCTAGGGAAACGAAAAAAGGCCGGCGTTCGGTTTTCGTCGCGCCCGCCGGCAACTAAAAAAATACGGACCGTCTCGTTGCCCATTACGCGCGTTTTTTGTACGTGTTCGTGCGCGGCGTGCGCAGACAATATTGACTACTTTGAACCTTGGGTTACCTTTGAAAACGCGATTTTACGTGTTTTTTTTTATTCTCCTTTCGTACCGTAAAAGCACGTACACCGCGTCCAAACGTTTCCGATATGAAACGTAATTCGTTAATTAATAACGTATATCTGCGCAAGTACACTTCGGTTGCACAACGCGTTTTAAATTTTAATTAGAGGGAAACGTACGGGAGGCAGTTTCGTTATGGCCGTTGTGTAGAGGACGTAGGTTAAGTCTTTCGACGCGGTCGAGTGTGGCTAATGCGCGCGCTATTTATAAACCCGTACGGGCGGCGGGCGTATTTTCGCTCGTGTTTATTAAACACGTTCGTGCGGCGCGTTCAATTAACGAAAGCGTACGCGGCGTTTCGTGTAAAAGTCCTACAGGGAAAAGAACGGCCGACGATAATAACGCTAATTATTATTACTATCGTCGCTTGTTTTCGCGCGTATTCGGTACAAAAATAGGCGCGGGTTTTCAGGCGTTTTCGATCCCCAGCCCGGTCGCCGCCACTTTTCCGACCCGTCCACGGGCTATAAACGTCGTCGGAAAGGGTGCCGTCCGAAACGCGGTAAAACAGGCGTACGCGCGACGCGACGCTGGGGCGCTTTTGCACGTCGGTTTAGGTTAGGTGGACGTAAATTTTCGCGCGGGTGTCCGGCACGACGCGGTTCGGTTTTCCCGACCATTCCGGCGCCCGTTAAACACGCCGCGTGTGTGTAACTTGTTAACAATGGCGGGTGCGAAGCGCTAACGACGATCGCCCGAATATTATTCGGGCACGAATAGTGCGCGTAAAAAAATTACGACCGCGCGTTTATTGGATCGACCCCGCGTGTCCCCCGTCGCTCGAGTTTACACGTACAATAGTTATCCGCGTCCGTGTTGTACGGAGAACGGGATCACGGCGTCCCGCCCTGACCGGGGACATTATCGGATTCCGGTCGACGCCTTAAACGTATAATTCGCGAATAGTTGACATTGGCGAAATCGTCCGGGGTAAAGGACGTTTACGCGCCGAACGACCGGCGGTAATTTACGTCGTCATTGAACGAAGATACTTTTCTAAACCGAAGTGATTGCGCTATACGATAAAATCGAATTTCGTTGGAACGTTTCGACGAGCGTTACGCGCCCAAAGGATTATTAACGTAAAATTCGAACCGGGAGTAAAATGTAACGAAAGATTGTCTAGATCGTATGTAATTAGAACAACGGGCTTAAAACCAGCGCGCGCGCACACACGCATAATACAATAGTGGCCGTTCTGTACGAAAAATTGTTTCGGTCTTTTTCTTATAATACGGGAACGTCGGCGAACAGTGCGCAACGGACGACGCGATTTTCGTCGAATCGAGCGTCGCGGCGTCCCGCCGACGCGCAAATAGTAAAACGGTTCGCGAGTTACGTACGAATCCGGCCCGACTTCGTGCCCCGCCGCCGCCGTGTTCGCGACGTTTTCCTATTTATATACTCTTTCGAATACCTCTCGAAACATTCGCGATGCGTATACCCGTACGCGTTTACCGAGACGTATGTCCCTCCCCTTCCCACCGCGCGCGTACGTACTTCGGCTCGTTTACCTTGTGTAGCCGACGACAACGGCGTACGTGCCGAATAAACGCCCGCCGGACGGCCGCGTTCGCGTATTATTTGCGCGGCTACGGCCACGAAACTACACGTTATCGTTATTATTATTATTGTTGTTGCTCCGTCGATCGTGTTACAATATATATATTTGAATATTCGATTGTTAAATATTCCGTGTCGCGACCTCCGCTGTCGTATTTATTATTACAATAACGTATATCGTTACATTTTTTATTCTCTTTATCTTTTTCGAACGTAATTTTTATTATTTCGCTTATCTTAATAATTAACGTTATTTCTACGGTAACGTGTGTTATAAAACGTTATCGATATAATTTTTCACGCACTAATTTATATGTATATATTATCGGCGGTAACAATGATAACGCAATATCGTTTAGGACTATTTACCGGTGTATATATATATATTAATACGCGTTTCCAAATATAGGCGTAATACAGGATGGTTCGGAGGTGTCCATTTTAGAAATTCGTATATTTTCGAATATAAAAAAAATTCGAATATAAGAACGCGTGGGGTGTGACGGACAACAATTTGGCGTTTTTACGTCGTTCCTACGGTCGCGGTCGTGATCCGGGAACTCGGATTTGTCGGGCGCTCCACCACTCGGACCATCAACGAGTGTCCCGCGGGACGCCGTCGTTTTTACCGTCGTTATTTCGCCGGTCGGTCGCTTTTCCGCGATAAACGCGAATTTTCCAAATCACTTTCGCGTCACCCGTGCTCGCCGATATTACAACGTACACGTTGCCGCCACCGCCTTGCATAGGCATCAGCCACGATGACCCGCGATCAACTTTTTATCGCGTAGCGCGGCGGTTATCGTTATGAAAAAAAAAAACAAAAAACGACTTATCGTTTCGCCGAGTATATATGTATATGTATATATATTTACATATACGGGCGAATTTTATCGTATTTTTAAGATATTTTTTTATGTAATCGCTCTGCCGTTTGTAACGTTTACACCGACGCCGGGCGTGTAACGTACACGTGAAAACATCAAATTCCGCAACAATACGCGGAATATTTCGTTGCATAACGCGTGATTTTTTTCGTTCGCCGTTGGATATTTTACGAAACACGCGCACACACATATTATACAGTTGTTTCGTCGCGCCTGTAACCGAAACTCGTGCGCCCTATTGGGTGTTTTTCGGTTTTTTTTTTTTTTTTTTTTTGGGGGGGGGGGGG
>JAIPRN010004583.1:0-14225 GCA_025469175.1 Geopemphigus sp. TES_GeoC_2020
GACGGTTGTACGCGGGTTGATCGAACTCGCGCCATCATACGTTCGTGACGTTTTAATTTTCAAATACAACCCTATTGTTTCCGCCCGTTTCGTCCGATGTGTATTTATTTTCAATTCCCGAATTATATATGTACGTGTGTATATCAATAAACAGGATTAATAAGATACTACTCGATCGCTCGATCTATCGCGGTTATTAAACGAACTTTTATTTTTAGTCCTATAGAGTCATAACGTGTATAATACTACGCCGTTTTGTACGATAATGTTTGGTCGACGTTCGAGATTCGGTTGTAACGTCGAAAATTATTTATGTACAAGAAAAATATTTGCACTACGTCGTACTTTCGTATAAGAAACGTGATAAAAAGTATATATATATATTTATAATTGTCTTCGACAATTTATAATTTGTACTAAACTACAAATTACTCCGACGATTTCAATAAAATTATGTATTCGACCGTACAAATTCTCTTATAATTACTTTGTCCGAAATACATACACACACACACACGCCTATATATATATATATAGGTAGGTGTGCCTGTAATGTACCTATTCGGAATAATAATGTTCGATTTTCGATATTTTCTTACGGGAAATTTAAATAAATCTAACGTGATTTCTCTATAACACCGTAAATAAGTATGTACGGCCATATAGCGCGTTATACCTATACACAGGTAGCGGCGTGTGGCATAAAATAACAATAATGCGGTCGTTCGATTTCGGCACACGTTACCGTATTTAAT
This sequence comes from Geopemphigus sp. TES_GeoC_2020, assembly GCA_025469175.1. Classification (NCBI taxonomy): domain Eukaryota; kingdom Metazoa; phylum Arthropoda; class Insecta; order Hemiptera; family Aphididae; genus Geopemphigus; species Geopemphigus sp. TES_GeoC_2020. Next base: position 756 of record JAIPRN010004583.1, read on the forward strand.
TATGCATTCGCAGTCCGAAGCATAAAATGTAGGTAAGACGACGACGACAATATTAATAATAATATTAAAAAATAAAGGAAATTACCATACGGCGATGGCGACTAGCGAATCAGGTGTTGATACATCCGAACACAATCCTGCACACACACTCGCAATTACGTACACGGGACAAAATCGTCTTTTATTACGCATACAGACACGTACCGTCCGGTGTACCGTTGTTCTTTGGCAGGAAATGGCGCTCCTATATATTACACACACGCTATCCGCCACTGCGCGGACAAACGTGCGCGCAATTCATTCGATACGAACGGTCGACGATTTAAATAATTAATGGCGATTTGACGGCGAGTTTTCGACAAATATCCGTACGTGTACGCAATCGACGCTTGCCAACGACGACACGTATCCGCTACCGTCGTCGGCGGTTTACGCCCGCGAAATCGAAAACGTACCGATAAGGTAAAAAGCAGCGACCAACGTGGACGCTCGTTCGCGTACCCGCGGTGTACGTATTTCGACCGACGAAAACGATACGGTCCGCTAAAACCGTAAATTTCGTTATTTCGCGTATTACGGACGATATTAGGCGTACGTATTATTTAACGGTTTCACATGTAGATGGACACGCGTTAATCTTATGGATCGAAACGATGAAATGGACGCGCGACATGAACGTTAGTTTTCTTAACCGCCGGAAAACGTACCGTTTGAGTCGTCTTACCAGCGCGGTAACGAAACAAAAAGCGCTTATTTACGTTCCGCGCTAATTCTATGTTTGCGCCGTCGATACGTAACCGACGGAGACGTTTTATGTAACCATACTTAATAGGTTTTAGTTGGTGCTTATTTTTTCTTTTACGTTTTGAACAATACCCGGAATAAACCCGTCGCTTATATATATGTGTATGTGTGTGTGTGTGTGTGTTACCCACAGGGCATTCGGTATCTGTGCGGTTCGTATGCCCTTCGAGCGTAGGAGGCAATTAAAAAATTATGTAAAAAAAAACGACGACTCATATAGTATACGCGAGTTATATAGACGATCGACCTTTAACGTCGTAAAACGTAAGTTAACACGTTTTTATTGGAGGGAGCGAATAAATAAGAGAGAGAGAGAGAGAGAATAAGTGAAAGAGTGTGTGTGTGTGTGTGTGAGAGAGAGGAAAAGATACGGTCTGGTTTCGCGTGCACTTTGAATACGCCGACAGAGTCTCATTATACCTTCCAGTGATTAATATTGGTTTTTATGTTGCCCCGGTGCAAATTAAATCGTGTGCGGCCGACGACGTACCGGTAATTTGTGAGACCCATTTATACGACGCATAATGATGACTTCGAAAGATATAGCCGGCAGAGGAATATATGAAGATGATAAGTCAATAGGTTTAACGTGTACGCGAGCGCGCGCACGTTTCTGTTTAATTGTACTCGTACGTCCGAATTTAAATATAACCTATGCTAATCGGCGGGATCTTTTATAAAATATGACGAATAACTTCAAAGGAAACGCATCACGATTTTCTAATATAGTATATTTATATATAACTACGTGTAGCCTCTACGGATCGGACGACCGATAATAAAAAATCGAGAATCCAATCGTCGATCCGGCTTCGATGAAATAATATGTTCCGACTACAACGGCGATAAATTTCAACGATCTAAACGAAAATATTATTATTTTAACTTCGGGTTTGTGTGTCGAATAATTGGCCGGATTAACGAAACAGATATTTGTACTACGCGAAACTACAATTTCGATATCGTTCAACAAATATAAATAGTTTAAGTGCCGCGTCCGTTTAGTAATAATTTTCGTCTAATATGTGTGTAAAAGCTTCTATTCCGAAAACGAAAATGACGACCTATATATACGACAATATAATCGATTCATTTTTTCGGAACACAACTTAATCCGTTTCGTTTTCTTGGTCGTCGATAAATTCTGTTGACGCGCGTTCATTTTCCGGCGAGTCCGTTCGAAATCGAACGTTTTCGCCGGAGCCTATATAAAACAGCACTCGCGGACGAACAATATCGGAATCCAAATTTCTGGACGCCGATTACGATAGAGGAGATTATTTACAATAGCCGAAGTGACGATTGAGAACGGTCGGCAACAGTCTTTGGTACAACGTACACCTCAACACACGACTATATATATATATATATATATATATAATAATAATAATACATAGGCTCGCGCGTCTGGGGCCGTCGCGTCGTTTATCGGTGTCATTTAACGCCTTTTTAAAGCACCACCGCCGACGACCATCTGTCCCGTCGATGAAAATATTATTACATAATAATGCGCCTCTTATACAGGGGAAAAAGAGACGCATTATATTCGCGTTCGGGCGCGCGACAAACTCCTACGTCTCTTTCCTTACGTCGGGGTTTTTTTTTTTTTACTACTACTAAACAGCTGTCGGCGGGGGACTGTCAACTCATTGGCGCACGGCACAATGTAATCCTTTTGCTCCGGATGAACGAATAGCGGGCGCGCGCGTCGCGTTTTTTCGTTTTCGTTTTTTTTTCTTACGAAAATTCGCGTGAAAAACGGTTGACGAATCGACAATGAACCCCGGGCGCGCGCGGCTGATCGCGTACCTACGAACCCGATTCGGACGGGCGGCAACGATCGTTCGAATAGTATAGACCTGCAGTACGTGGCGACGAGCGACGTTTCCCCGTACGTATTTCCGTCCGATTTGTTCCCGCCGCCGTGTCGCGCTTAATTAATTAATTACGATCCGGACGGATTCGACGCGGCTAATTCGAAAACGCGCGCGATTCCCACGACGACGATACGCGCCCGTAATGAGTTTCGCGGGGTGGGATGGGGGGGGAATGGAGGGGTCCTAAAATCGTTCGTGTCAAACGCGTTGTACGCAATTTTAAATCGAATCCGAAGACGATACGAAACGCGTTCGACCACTGGGAATCACTAGTTTTACCGCGATCCACGGCTCATCGAAACGGATAATGGCGACTTTGGCGCGTTCCGTTCAATCCGGTATTTCACGTGTTACGAATGGGCTTTCACAATCCGGCGCTCGTCAGTTCGTAAAACGAATTGAACTTCCAAACTTCGCGCTTGCGGACAAACCGAACGTTTTACCCTGCACGCGGTTCGCCGAACGTATTAATAATAATAATACGACGGCGAACGCGCGTTTCGGGCAACGCGGCCAAAATCAAAAGCGTCCGTGTCGGTAAAGTTGCGCAGCACGCCGAATGGTCGACGGTTTCGTTAAACTTTAAACGATACGTCCGATTATTCGGTTCGACGATAATTCTGTTCGAAGATAATAACCACCGACGTGTGTCGAATACAAATTTTACCGACTACTTTGCGAGAATTAGCGTCCGCTACGTTTTCGCGTAGATATTCTTGGAAAAAAAATACGTACGATTCGCGTAGTTTATCGTTTTTTTTTTTTTTTTTAAACGCCCGTGTATCTCGATAACGTTTATTGTTGGTGTATTATTTTTATATTCGATTACGTAATGACTCCGGTAGTTCTTTTTAATTAGATACGAGGCGAGGTCTGAAAGCGCTCTAATATGGTTTTGTGGATCGACAAAAAACAAGCGGTGATTTCGCGATAAAATTATACGCGGCGATATTTTTGTCCGAAACCGTCGGTTTTTATCGATATATATATATATATATATATATAAATATATATATATATATATATAAATAAAAAACAAAAATATCTGTTTCTTAAAACGTGACCAGTGGAATATGACCGACCACAATTTGATACGTACGGTATTTGTTTTAGTCCGCGCGCGTACGCGTCTATTACGAACAACACCGATACGACGGAATTATTGACGTTTACGCGAAAATCCGATTTCTTTTTTGTTTGTAGTTAGTCTCGAATTAAAGGCGAGCGCGTACAACGGAAAATAAACGATTTCGACCCAACGCCCGTTGTACATACGGACTAATAACAAAATAAAAATAATACGCGTTAAAATGTATCGCGTTGGCCGATAATTATTAATATATTATGGCTGTTAGCAATCCGTGTCCTTCCGGAGCGGCACCGGGCCGAACGAAATATCGCTAATGCGTTGATTATTTCTCGAACGACCGAACACTTAGTAAACCGAATTTGTTTTTCTTTTTTCTTAATCGTCGCCAGTCGTATAATATTATATTTTTTTCTGTTTTATATATATATATATATATTTATCGAAACTTTGTATATAGAAAAGACAATTAGTTACGACGGTTACAAATTATTACAGTTACAAAAGAATTATACGACGAAATAAGATTGCTCAAAGAAGCGGATGACGAAAAGAATGACGAGGATGTAGCCGAGAGGATAAAATGGATGTAGTATTAAAAGGAACGTTGTATTTGTCGACTAAAAAGGCGAGCTTCCTTCGTTGTGCCTCTAACGTAGGGCACTGGAAAAGGATGTGTGGAATAACACAAATAGAGTCTTAGAAATGGAGAGTACAAAGGGGAGAGCTACGTATAATATTTATTCTTCCGTTTTCGTTAATTCGTTTCGATTTTTCGCGCGAATTCGCCCGATCGGATTTCCCCCGTGCGGTGTTCCAACCGAATTCGGGGTTGCGTCTGAACCGTTTTAGCTGGCCCCATTCGCGGTATCGGCCGAACCTACCGCGTTATCGTTGTTACGATCGTGTCCGGGGAACGGACCGAACGTACAAACATCGGCGACAAAAAAAAAAAAAAGAAGTAAAAATACAACGGTGTGACGGCGATCGTACGCGCGCCTAACGTTCGAATTAAGTTAGCCGCGTTCGGTTTTTATTAAGTTCGATCGAACCACAAGTTACGTTGAACGCGCGCGTTTAGCGTAAGTATACTGACGTATTACTGCCCCCAGTAATTTGGGGTACGGTCGAACGGCGAACGTGTTCGTATTTTTTCGAAATAAATTTCGTCAGCGTCCGTGAGAACGACGTAAGTGCAAGTATGTCGAACGTACGCGAACTTCGTACACGCGCGTATATATTTCGTATTGGCGTTCCGTCGACAGGCCTGTACATTCCAAGCTATAAACAATAACGCGCCGCGCGTAATACCTTCGCGTTTTCAAACAAACGCGACGTGATTTAACCTCGCGCGTACTAATCATTCTAACGGACGCAAGAACGGACCGGCCGACGTGTAACGCGCGAACTACGCGAATGACGCCGAATTTCGACGTTTTTTTTACTCTCTCTGTAGGCTACGAAAATCGTGTTCGTAGTAACGACGACGAAAATCAATACGTCGGCTCGGCGCGTACGACGAGACACGAATAATTGACGGTGATTTCGTTTTTGAACGCGCACGATACACGGACAACGTTGAAACGTTCAATGGCCAGTGTATTCGCCAGCGTGGCGGTTTCACGAGACGATCCGGCCGAACGAACCGTCTAAAACTGGAGCTCGAGAACGACAAACAATTGGCGAAAAAGTCGTAACCACCTAACCGCCGGTCGGTGTCTAACGGCTCCGTTATCCGAGCCAAACGTACACACGGCCGGCCGCCGCGGTCCGCGTTTATATTAATAAGTACGGACGACGTGAAACGCGCGGGAACGGGTACCGTTATTAAACGGACAATAATTAAATCCGTCGCCGCGTTACGGGTACGCGCGCTTCGTGTCTTCATCCTAAACGGGTATTAAACCGGAATAGGCGTTGGAGGAACACGCCGCGTAATTGTAAGTGTAACGCGACTACGAAATTCGATTACAGTAGTCGCGCGGCGGCCGTAACCTAACCGTTTTACAAAACGTAATCGACGAACGTATTCAATTACGCGTGAATTCCGCAACGAAAACGAAACCGATCGGAGACCTCGGTAACGCCGGGCGCCGATAGTTATTCTTGTAAAACGTTCGAACGCCCGCGGATCACCGAACCGCCGTGTTTCCAATTGGACGTTACAGACCACACCGGGATGGTCGTCCCTCGAAAACATTCGACTAACGAAACGCCTTAATTCGCTCCGCGCCGTGACGCAAGACGTATAATATAAAACGAAGCGAGAGTTATATATATATAAAACCGGACTCGTTAAAATTCAAAAAATATTTACGCGCAACCTATTCGAAACCCCCCGAAATATGTTATTACTAAACGGACGTGTGTCCGTCTGGTGCTTAAATAGCTGAACAATCAGATATTTTTCCTATTCGGACGTCACGGTCCAGCGCAAATCCCGCGGGTCATTAAAAAAGCAACGCTATAAAGATGACACGATACGTGCAGTCTTCGAATACACGATTTATTAATGCGCGTACTATTTTTCTTTTATACCGCGTATAATAATAATAATAGTAGTAATAGTAATGGTAATAGTAGTAGTAGTAGTAGTAGTGGTGGTTTCGAATGTTCAGTGTGAAATTATGTAAGGAAAATACGTAACGTTAGAACAATTAGTATAAATATTGTTATTGTACCGTTTCTTTCGTTGACGCCCTTTACGCGCCCACCACGGACTATTATTTTTATTTTACGTCTTCAACGTCCGATGGCGATCCAAGTTTGTACACGACGCGACGTATTATTCGAATATTAAATTTACGCGGTTTTTCGGGGGTTTTTTTTTTTCGAAATTCGCCAAACGACCGTACGGGCTTATTTATAATAATAGGCGATTGATTGGACACTGAACGGACGTAGTCGCTACGGGCGAATGGGAAACGATCGACGCGTCTCGAAATTGGTCGCCGATATGAATTCGGTGCCGCCGACCGAATTAAATTTGTTTTCCCTCGGTATTTTTCGAGTATATAAATTAAAGAAATCGAGCGACGGCGCGTACACGACGAGCGTGGTGGCTATCTATCATATATATCTATATATAAGTTACGATTAACGGAAATTTAAAAATCTATTTCGTATAGCCTCTATATTAGTTCTTCAATCGAAAAGCGTGCAAGGAACGAGGAAACGATTGGTTTCTTAATACGGTTTATAAATTACGTTTCGACGCGTTCTTTGGATTGTTTCAATTAGCGACTGAAACGAACGCGCGGTTTAGTGTTTTGGCGAATATAATTTCGCCGATCGATATATATATATATAACGTTCGCGAAAGTATCGAACAGATAACGCGAAACTGCGAACGGCCCGGGAACGACGACTGAGGACGATTGTTCGCTACTTATCAACCGCGATAATAATAACGGCGCCTATTACCATAAATCCGTTTGAACAAAAAGCGTTGGACGCGAAAGACCAACGATCCGGACGCCACGTACATTAAAAATCGTGTATACGTTTCCCGGCCAAATGGTTAAGGGACTCGACGGTTGAAATAAGAATTCGTCAAAAACGGGAACACGAACGTCGAGTAACGAATTTTACGAGAATAGGAACGCCGCGATGACGACGACGACGGAGAAGATTCGCGTTCGAATTGTGTACGTCGCTATAAGGCGAACCCACACACACACACACACACACACACACACACACACACACACACACACACACACACACACACACACACACACACACACACACACACACACACACACACACACACACGTTTCCCCTCGCTGAAAGAACGCGACATCGTGCCACGCCTCTTTCGAATTTAAACCCGAGTATGCGTCCTCTCTTCGAACGCAAACTATCATCGGTGTAACGAACACGATTCGTAATGGCGTTTTCAAAATTGTACATTTTTTCGTACGATCCGAAAACGAAACCTTTTACCCGAAATTGATCGAGTAACAAAGGTAACATCGCGAATAATTTACTAGCCCCGATATATGATTATTATTAGGTCGTAAATGGGTTAAATTAACCGCAAACGTGTATTTTACTATCGTTTAACTCGTTTTTTCGTCGTAATACCACATTTTTTTTTTATCGGATATTCGCCGACGCGGATCGATAGGTTAGGTTGGGCCTCGAGATCGAGTCCAAGCGTTCGATGTTCAGGGCGCACCTCCGCACAGCGGCCGACAAGGCGCAGCGGGTTATGGGAGCTCTGACCGGCCTGATGCCGAATCTCGGCGGGCCGCGCGAGGCCAAAAGGCGCTTGCTGGTGAGCGTCGTGCAATCGGTAGTATTATACGACGTGGGCGCCCTCTTTGGACTCTGACGCGCGGGCCGCCGCTACTTTGGCTAGGGTGCAGAGAAGGGCCGCCCTCCGTGTCGCGTGTGCGTACCGAACGGTGTCTTATGACGCCGTGACGGTTCTCGCTCCAATTACTACGCCGTTCGATCTGCTGGCAAAAGAGCGCCTTCGGCCGAGTTTGAGGCCAGAAGGGGGTGGTCGCCAGCGGTGTCTTCGGGGGAACTATTCTCTGGGACACGGGCAACGTCGCAGCAGTTGGCTCCCAGTCGTTCAGCAATGAGGAACGGGACTGAATGAGTTCGGCGGATCAGCCGGCTGGAATCCCCACCCGCGAACAGTGGCCGCGGATGGACCTGGTCGGTGCTTCCTCCGGACTTGCTGCGGCGGTGGTTGGCAAGGTCGCACGGTGGCATGACATTCCGCCTCACGCAGTTGTTGACGGGGCGCGGCTGTATCAACGCTTTTCTGCATAGGATCGGTCGTGCGCCGTCGCCCGGATGTTCGCACTACGGACACGCCGAGTCTGACGACGGTGAGGAAGACAGCTCGTTCCGCACGCTCTTTCGCTGCGAGGCGTTTGACCGTGAACGGGACGCGCTAGTCCGTCGGATAGGAGATCCGGGCGATCTGGTCGAGTCTCAGGTCTACTGGAACGCCGTCGTCCGATTCGCCGAGTCGGCGATGATGGCGAAGGAAGTCGCCGAACGGCAGAGGCAGGCATTTGGCGTGACAGCTCCGTCGCGCCGTCGTGGCCGCAGGGAGAGGTAGCGGCTTGGGGAAGAATAGATTATTTTGTATTATTTTTTAATTTTTAATTCGCGCGGAAGATGTAAATGGTTGCCCCGTGGCGGGGTATTGTCCTGTCACCGCGTACCATTCACGTGATAGTTTTTAAGAAGTGGTGGTTCTTAAGGATAGTTGTGAATTAGATTCGATGTACGGGGGCCGAGGTAAAACAACGTGGGGATTGCTCACGTTGCTCGCCTACTCATGATCGTGTTTGTTAAACTTTTATCAATTGTTTCAACAAACGACGGCGACTCGTTGGTCCGAAGTACTGCTTTCGGGCATTCCGGGTCAGTGAGGGTATTGCCGATAATATATTTAAAAAAAAAAATAGGTTAGGTTAGGCCGTTTTCGTTTTCGACGTTGTGTAGCTGGCGACGCTATTTAAGAAAACCGCGATATAACGGAGCACCATAAACAAATAGTCGAATCGGCCCGGAACATATTAGAACTACCGTTCTCGTACGGTTCAAATAACGTACCGTATAGTTTAGCGAACGTCGATTAATCGTTTACGGGATTCTCGTGACGAGAGTACGACGATTTCACTTCCGAAACGTCCTCCCGAACAACGACGGCCCCGTTATGAAACGGGCTTATATGTAGACCGGTCACCGTACGCGTGGTACTAAAACGTACGGTAGTCCCAGTCCGGTCGCGCCCATCTCCCGTGATCCGGGCCCGTGGCACCTAGAGCGAGTGACGTTTTCACGAGCAACGGATACGAGATAATGGACGGACGGCGAACGGTTAGGACTTTTAACAACGGCGACGGCGCCGCCGGTGCGCTATATATACGCCGCGGCGCGTTACGCGGGCGCGTCGTCGTCGTTATAACGATAATATTACCGCGTCCCGAGTGCACGACGACGGAGAAGACGGCGAAAAAGGTGCACGCGTATAAAACGCCCGTAATAAGTACACGATGTAATAATAATAATAATAATATATCCGCGTAAATATATCCGACGGAATAATAAAAATGTAGATGAGATCTACTACCCAGGCGATAGCGATCGGGGCGAGATAACGAGGTCACGATAACCCGACTTTTGTTCGGACGTTTTTTTTTTTCCCCCGCGTTTTGTTCTCCTACGCTTTCGCGTCTTATCGGCGCGCGCGACGTTTATTCGCGTCGTTTTTTTCTTTTTTACTTTCTCCGCCTCCCCCCTCCATCCCCACACGGTCGCGCACGTATGGGAAAAAAATCCGTAACATTTTCCCCCTTGCATACGCTTACACGCGCGAAACGCCGGCCACCGCCGCCGCCGCCGAATCGACACGTCACGATTAAAGGTATATATAATACGCGCGGGTAATGAAATAATTACGCACGACCGTCGTCGCCGTACGTTATTATGTGTGTGTGTATATATAGTGTACCTACCACTGCGGCGGATTGGATAACGTCGGCCGCGTCGTGTACGGCCGACGTTATTATTCGTACAATGGCTTCGAAATGGTAAAATAAGAACCGAGCGTACGACGAACGCCGGTAGCGCGGGTGTTGTTTTTCGTATAAACACTCGCGTAATAATAGAATTCCGCCGTACGTACGTTGGCGTCGTCCGACGTGCGCGCAGATTCCCCTCCGGGTCGCCGCCGCGGTATACGGTTACTCCTTTAACGCGCGACGCGACGATGACGCGCCATTCCACCCGGCGCTCTGTTTACGTATTTCCGCGGAAACGGACGACCGCCTTTGTTTCGTCGTACATCGGTCGTGTACCCACCGTCCCCGTGTGGTCGCCGATGTACCGGCAACGCGCCGGATAATGGACGCACGCCGCTCGAAACGATCGTTTAACGAAAGTTAACGGTCCGTCGCGGAATCGTCGTTCATCTCCCGTGGGTACGGGATATTTTCCACCGGAAAACGCGTCGAAACCGTTTGCGGTGTAAAACGCGCGCTCGTCCCGGACGAACGTAACGTAACTACATTTTAAACGAACGGACGAGTTACGTACCGAGACAACTGTCCGGCGTTAATAATAGCCGATTACACGCGCTAACGTTCGAATAGTTCGTTTTTCGGTCAGTTTCCTATTTATAGGTCGACGGTAATTATCCGTGCGCGGCGAGACGCGCGATTTTCGGCGACGCGAATACCTGTACACCCGGACACGCGTATTCCGTATGCGCATATTTGATGTAGCTACGCGCGTACGGCACGGACATCGTTAGCTCGCTCGAATAGAATACAACGTCCGTTATACGCGTTTACTGCGCAATACACTCGTTCGAAAATTATTTCTTCCCTCTTAAACGGATACCGCCCTCTGACATCGACCGCTTTTTGGGTACGTCCCATAAATCGTCGATCGACGGCGTTTACGATACGCCGGTAACTACGGTGCCGGTACAGAGTTCTCGGGAGGTTACCGAGAAATCGCCACCCGCGAGTCGGTCCACGAAACGGGAAAAATCGGTGCGCGGTTCTCGCGTAATAAGAACGCGGTTTACGCCCGTCAAATACCGCGTTTCCTTCGTGTACATACGAAATAAAAAAAAACGTTCCCCTAACCTCAATTAGAAACGTAATCTCCCAGAAATAAATATCCGTTTTCGTCCGTTCGAACGTTGTGTTCTATGACGTTCCGTCGTTTCGATCCCGATGTGTAATTCATTTACGACGCGCGATTGCGCCTCGTGGTATTTGAAAATGTTGAAGCCGCGACGAATTCAGGTTTCGTTCAATTTTGGGAGCCGACTGATAGACCGACCGATTAGGTCCGAAATATATATATATATATATATATATTTAAAAAACGCTAGCGAATTTTAACACGTCGCCTGAAAACGTTCGTTCGCTCGATAGATATCAAGTTTACCGTTCAAGTTGTTCGTCTAATATTTTCGATATTCCCAGTCGGTTGGTTTTTACAAGAATGTACGAATAAATAGTCGAAATAAAAACGCGAAATATATTTCGTAAAAATGTCGACCTGTTATTGTATCGTGGCCATTTCTAAACTTCTTTTATAAAGGGATTTTCATAAACGCGTAGCGTTTTTGTGTACGTTAATTTCGCTCGAATTGTGTAGCCTTTCCGAGTGCAACATCGAAGTCTCGGTACATTTAAAACGATTCGATGCGCACCGGTATTATTGAGTTCGAGAGTCACATCGGCGACGGATTGTCGTCGACTTGGCGATATTATTACGTTTAATTAAAATCGGGCGTTTAAATTATTCGAATTTCGTTCGCGATTAATACGCGAGTACGGTACGTAGGTAGATGGGATACCGACGGAGTACTTCGATTGCGGCGTGTCTTGTACTCGTCCCGGCGCTCCGTTCGCCTCGGGGCGCGAACGTAATTATTTTCGAATTAAAGGAAACGACGAATTACGGGCGTTGGCGGCAAAAATCGATTAACGTACAATACATGGTTTATCCGGAAACGGGTTTCTCGCGAATAAACGTGCCGCGAGCGTTACCGGTTACCGAAAAACGATCTCTGTGCCGACGACGATTTCGTGTGTGCCGCGACGTGAACGTTTTGAAGCACTTTGACTTGGTCGAAACTAAAAAAGGATCGAACGTTTTACGGGGCCACTCGAAACTTAGAATCTACCACGACGTTATTACATAAATCCGTTCGAACGAAAGAAACGATCGTAGATGGAAATGATCGGGAAACGCGACGTTTTACCTCCCCACCGATATGGATGTAATCGGTTGACGACGGATGTTAGGGGCCGATCGATCGGTTGACGGTGGGAGAACGGCCGAAGTCGACGCGGGACGGTTTCGAACGGGAAACGACGTCATCAACAGTTATCCCGATCGTGCCGAACGTCGTAGGCGCAAAAGGCGCGCCACGAAACGCCGAGGCTTCGACGTCGCGAGGTCCGTCGGCTAGCCGAAATACCGACGTCGATCCCGGGACGCTTACGAAAATCACAATCGGTCGTCGGCTCCGCGGAACGGCGTATTGTTTACTCGCGACTCTCCTATAACGCCGTCGCCAGTATCGCGTAACATAAACCACCAGGCGGCAATTATTAAAAGCCGAATCGCTTTAACGTTGGACGGTCGGACGAATAGTATGAGACGGCGACGATCGTATAATTCGCAATTACCGTACGCGCGCGGTACGTGTTGTAAAATGGTCGGCGAACCCGTTCCGCCTTTTCAACGAACTTCGTCCGGAAAATAATCGTTTTTAAACGCGCGGGCTTACCGTGCGCCTGTAATCGCCGTAACGGCGGAACGTAACGCGCGTATTGGACACAAATAAATACGCGCCGGACGTAAATAAACAACGCGTCGACGACGCCGTTTTTGGTAACGATAATATATTTAAGCGCCGTAAACCGCGAGGGAATTGTTTCCTCTTTTCCGCCGTTAGTTTATCGCCGCGATAATAATTATTATCGCCGCTGTTAGTGTTTACTGTTATTACGTTCGACCGCGCTATCCGCCGTATTAATATACTTAAACGGATAAACCGTATCCGTTCGAATCGATCGAACAACAAAAAAAAAAAAAAACGGACGAACACGCGAAGAAAACCCGTATATGGTGGCGGCGAAATAACTCCGAACGTTTTACGGTCGATTCGGCGCGAACTTCTCCGACACAGCGGGGGGGGGGAAGTAT
>JAIPRN010004584.1:0-14224 GCA_025469175.1 Geopemphigus sp. TES_GeoC_2020
GGATGAAAATATAAAGAACGTTTTTTTCAAAAAAAAAAAAATGGCGGCTCCAGCCCTCACCGAATGAAGCCGTGCGTGGCGATAAGCAATGTGCGCTGCACAGTGATCTGAAAACAAAAAAACCAAAAATATTCTTAAAATAGACGTAATTCGGGGGGCCCCGTGATTTTTCGATTTTAAAAAGAAATGGCCGGCCATTGCGAAAAAGAACGTCCTCTTTTCCCGTTTTTTTGTTTCGCTTTAACGTTAAACAAACAATAGTAAACAATTTTTTTTTTAAACGCTTCCCGAAAGCTCCCTAAATTGAATAAACTTTAATTTGAGCCGTCAAACGTGGAAATCGGTTAAGTCGTTGAAGCGGAATCGTGTGCGGCGAGCAAAAAGTAGTTATTTCGAGAAAAACGCGTCCTAAGTCAGAGGGAAAAAAAAAATCGTAAGTAATGTTTGCTTTTTTGACACTTACGTCTAATCAGCTATCCCAGCACCATACATGGTTCCTGCCTCATCCACGAGGAGCGTGCTGAAACAGGCACAAACTTGCTACCTGTAGTTGATACACCGCTTAGGCGGTGAAAAATGCCCCTCCCCCGAAGCGGCTCCGAGCGGGCGTTTATACCTGTTTTGTTCGGCCGACGCGCTCCCTCGTCTATAATAACGCCTAAAATAAATTTTACGGGGAAATGTCCTATTGGCCGCAAATTTTCAAGACCCTAAGGATGAAAATAAAGCGGTTGGGGGGGGAAACGTTTTGTTTTCGATTTTGCCAGGAACCACCCCTTAAGCGCGTGGACGAAAAGTACACCGCGGTAATCGATTCGGGAAATCGCCGTTACCGGTCAACGCTTTCGACGCCGGTCGTTCGGTTGCAACCGGCCAACCGCGCCCGCCCGGGTGACGGGAAATTCACCGGCGATTGGGGGAGGTCAGGCCACCCGGTGTTGTTGGGCCCGTCGTGAAACCGCGCGCGCGTTACCGTTGGCCAACCATTCGGCCGGCGCGTTTGGATTCCGCGACAATCGTTAGTAGGCCGCGGCCCGACGAACTCGCCACGTATTTACGAACGTAAATAAAACCCCTTTATCCCGAAACGGTCGCCGAATCGTACGGAACGCCGCGGCGACCTTTGCGCGACGGTTACGAGCGTTTCGCCAATAATTATTATAGCCCGTTACGCACAACTCGTCCGTCCGAACGTCCGTCGTTCTGTGTGCCGTCGGTGTCCAAAACGGTCGTTTACGCGTCTTTCGACGGCCGCCGTTGGCGATAGTCCGTCCGTTATTGTTATTATTTTCGTATCGTCTCCGGCGAGATACGAACGCCGCGCGTCCCCGACGGGTCGTTCACAAAACCCGCGCCGGAGTCGAAAACGATTCCGTCGCGTAATCTCCCGTCCTCGGGCCAAAACGATCGGTCGTAAAAGAGCCGGGAGGGCGGCGGACGTGATGGCGAGTGGAACGACGCTCCGTAATACGCGCGGACACGTACACACACGTATATTCGGGCGGGCGGCGGCGAGGGGGGGGCGTACGATCGTAAAAAAAGAAAAGCGACGAACACCGTACGTCGATCGGCGGAACAAGAGCCGGCGGCGATCCGGGGGGCGGAAAATAAATCCCCGGGCGGATAAAGGAGAAGCCGGAGAGAAAAAATGGTCATTTGCGCGCGCGATAAAAATTCGCGAACGTTCCATTGTCTTCGCGCCATCGTCTCCGCGTTTACGTCCTTCGGGTGTGCAGGGCCTAGGCGTCTGGTCAACGGGATAATGGGAATCGTAAACCGAGCGAAACGGCGCACGCGCGTAAATATGATAACGCGAACGGGGAACAACACGCGCGCTTATCGTCGCCGCCGTAAAATTCGTATCGTAGGTGCACGCGCGGACAAAAGCGTCAACGGATTACCCGCGAAATCCGACGTACACGTGTGTATTGGATCGCTTCGGTTTTGGCCCGTCCCCGATTCCGGTTGGCCGGCCGTAACGTTCGAATGACTAATTCGTCAATACTCGTACCTTACACCGTGCACGCGCGCTCGATGGCGGCACCGGGTCGTGAGCGGTGAGGAAGGGACTATCAGCCGTTATTCGGTGGCGCGCCGAGGGTCGTGACGTTAAACGAACGAAATCTACGGAGTAGGAGGAGAGGCTACTTCGTCGAACGTGGACGAACTAGAGTTTACGCGACCGAAACCGGTGGCGTCTCCGCAACGTATGGCGCGATTGCGGGCGGCCAAACGAAATTCGAAGGGAACGTACGCCGTCTTTCATACACCGACCTCATCGGTTCGCCCCGCGGTGCGGTTACGACGTTTGCGCGTCGTCGTCGCTTTCTGTACGCGTTTGTTCGTACGGTGCGCGTATTATAAAATCGCGGCGTCCCATTGCAACGCCCGCGGAAATCGTCGGACGCCCGGGACTTGGGGGCGCTTGCACGTCCGCGGACAACGGATCGTTTCGTTTATGGCGGATAAACGTTATCTTATCTAAACCGGAAAATCGTATTTTCGCTTATTGTTTCGGAACGTTTCACTCGGACGTTTCAATCCGAATATTCTATGTTGTATACTGTACGCGCGCGCGCGCGTGTTTAGTAACGGCCGCGTTTTATTATAAAATATACCGTAAAAATGGTCCGAAAGGTTAAATTTCATCGTCGTGACCCGACGTGAAATAAGCGTACTTACGGCCGTCGCCGCCGGTACGGCGAAAATCGCATAAAACGCGTTATCGTGTTTATTACGCGAACACGTCTGCTTCGATATTTACATAAAACGCTCGACGTCGACCTAATAACCGTCCCGATCGTGACACGTCCAACGGCCGTTTACGCGCGCGCGCACGCACGCACGAAGACGAACACGATAATAACTTTGTCCGCCGCGGACCGACTTAACGATTCGCCGCCACGCCGTTGGTCCGTCCCTTCGGAACGCCGCCGGCGCGTGGGGCCACGGACCCGACGGTGGTGGTGAGAGGGGCATCGATTGTCCCTTCGCCTCCTCGCCGGCGGTTAAAAAAAAAAACGCAACGCTATTCGCGTTACGTTCGTAAAACGGTCGTTTCACGGGACGCGCGCGCGCACGGTTAACGACGAATAAAAAAACGATCCCGTTCGGATCCCCGACCCTGGCGATAAAGAGACGCGAAAGACGGAGTAGAGATGGTCGGAAGCGATACGTAAAAAGGTTTTTCTGTTGACTTTTCGTCCGTGCACAACCGGCAGTACAGATTACGATCGTCCGCGCGGACGTCGCGCCTCGGCGTGCCGGTGTATGTATAATATTATCACGTAACCCGTTGATTTATACGTTATATAATAATAATAATAACGACGACGACGTCTAACCGCGGTTACGAGCGGCGACCAACTGTACGCGTGTGTCGGGCGACGTTCCGATTTTTTTTCGTCGGACCATTAAAAAACCAGACCGCGTGACAGGATAATAATAATAATAATAATACGAGGGCGACCGACGTGGGCGCGTTTCTTCACGTTCCGTGTCGCGCGTTGGAGAACGTAATAGAATTGCCGGGAACACCGGCGGACGCGCCACCACGTTTTGGATAAACGGACGGAATAACGCCTCCGTAGTTCCGTCCAGACTACCCGGACGTTTCGCGGGCGCGGAATGTTTGTCCACTCGACCGGGCCTCCCCGGTGGGCTCGGATTTGTCGGCGAACGCGTTTGTTCGGGACCGAGCAAATTGTCCGGCGCGACAACGTTTTTTAACCGTTACGCGCTCGAACCCGTTTACCCGTAACGTTCGGCCACTGTTTATCGAACACGGGCGCGATTCGTCCGCCTGTACAATCGTTCTACTACTACAGGCGTCCGTAGCGGATTCGATGGGCGAAACGTTTCGTAACGGTTGTCCGGCGCCGAGTATCGTTAGCCGGCGCGTTATTCGGTGGTGGCAAACCGGTCGTTCAGGATGAAATAATAAAACCGCGTTCGTTCGTTTAAAGCCGACGGTTAATTGGGTAACCACGGGGGGGGAACGTAATCGGACGTCGCGCTAATAAACGACGTTATTGCGGATTTTACGCGAACGATCGGAAACGCGATAAGTATAGTGGTACATTCGTAAACCGGCGTCCAACGGAAATATATCGATCGATTCGGTTTTGGAGAAATTCGATTTCGTCGTATCGAAAACGTATAGAAACTTGACGACCACTTGGGAACTACGGGCGCGTATTGTTTAGGAAATCGCGTAATTCGAATAACGACCGTCGGTTACGAAAGGACATTAGAATCGGGCGCGTTACGTATTTATTATAGTACGGCCGTCGTAAACATTTTGTTTACAATTCGAATATATAATTTTCGACGCTTATCGTGTTGTTAACGTCCAGAGTAGATATTATTAATAATAGCCGCGCCGGTGCGCGCGAGTGGGCCGAACTTCGTCGTTGACGTTTAAACATGATTTAGTTACTCGCCCGGCACTGTTTCGGGCCTGTTGTCTGACGGCCGCCGCCGGTTGGCGATATTTTCGTAGGGGAGGGTTTGGCCGTGGGGGGGGGAGCCGTATCGACTACGGAACGTATCATTATTCGAAACCTGTACGGAGAATAAAAAAAGGACGAATACATATATAAATATACGGAAAAAAATAAAACACCGCCGGTCGTTAAATATTGAATTATGGCGCGCGCGCGCGCGAAAAAAAAAACCCGAACAAATAAATAAAACGACCGTTAATTACGAGAGACGATTACGCAACGAAATCTTCGGTCGCGACCTTCCGCGTGCTCGCGCCCGGAAGATTAGCGCGGAGAATTTGACGTAAATTTTATTTATTTCGGTTTTTCGCCCGTACCGAAGAAGCCGTTTATCACGGCCAACCCGTTACCCGTGTACGAAACGCTATTTAAATATTTAAATACCCCCGGGGGCGGTCTACGGTAACGACTTATCTCGATCGACGGCCGACACAATATATCAAAACACGAATATATATGTACACATACACGCGCGTCTCGTATCAATAACGTAAGTTCGAGTTATGGAAAATTTGAAAATGCCGCGCGTACGCCCAGAGTAAAATCCGGGCCGTCCGTGTCGCCTATAAATTTCGATCCGATCGTATCGGTACGCGTATAATTTTTATAAAAAATTTACCGCGGCCGTCCGAAAACAGCGAACTCGGCGGTTGTACGCGCTGTGTAGTCCCTTCACTTCAGCCGATAGGAGAAAACCGGGCGAACGTCTTTCTCCGCGGCGTAAATTACGCCGCCGCAGTCGTCGAATATTGAATTTCGATTCTCTGTTGCCGCCGCGTCAATTTCGAAACGAACGAGGCGCGTATACCGCCCGTGTAATAATAATACCGAATCGACGTTGAACCTAAAAACGAACTTATTATTACTATTATTAGTTGCGTTCGCTGGCGGCGAAATTTGCGGACGCACGTTCACGGAACGGTGTTTGTGTGTGTCTGTGGGGAGGGGAAACGTATTCCGAAATTGTCGGGACGAATACGTTCGTCCGATACGCGTTCGCAGGGACGTTACGGGCGGCGGTAATTGAACGAACACGCGATTTCCGCGACGTCACGCGCCCATTTGGTTCCGACAGAACGGCCGTCGTCGTTATCGAAGCCGACGGTGAAATGGCGCGCGATACGCCCCGCGGCCCGGAAATCGCCGGAAAACCGGGCGCGCGCGAAGGACGACGAACGGCGGGGCCGTCTCCCCGCCCGAGAAATACGCGGAACGAAATCGCGGGCTCAAAACGCCGGGACGTCCCGAGTGGCGTGACACCGGGCTGGGTACGAGCTGAACGAGGGAACGTCGGGGGAGGCGTCGTTGCTATTGGCTGGCGCGAATGTCGAAAACGTCCTGGAAATCGTCTTTAGGTTACGTTACGGTGGGCGAACACGAGAAATTTCCGTTTTGTGTGATCGTAACGATTTAGTAGTAATACGCTAATACCGGCGGACCGTCGCCAATATTCGCTGGCACGGAATAATAAACGCCGAATCGGGCGCCGGCCGCGTATACATTGACGTTTTCGGGACGGCGCCGAACGTTTCAGGGAGGGGGGCACGTTCGAAAGTCACGGGACGGAGAGAGAAGATCAAAAACGGACGACTACTATACGGTGGCGGTCTCGTATTATCCGTCATCACCGACGACAGTGACGAACAACAACACGGTACCCGTCGGTACGCAAATTGAACGAGGGCGTCAGGTGCGAGCGCGCGCTCGGGAATTACCGCTACTATCAAGTAGAGTGCACGTTAACAGTGGGGACGCTAATAATAATAAAACGCGTAGACTTCCTTACGTATATACGTACGCGGGTATAAATTTCTTTTTTCTCCGACGTTGGTGGGCCGCCCGACACGACGTATTGTGTTATTCGCGCCTTTTGACACGGACTTCGATACCGTTGGCTACTTGTCGTCATTATCCGTCCGGTTTTCCAACGCTCGCCGGCCCGTTATTCCGTAATACCATTGGGCCGTAAACCGCGCGGCTAGTTAACAACAACACCGCGCGTCTCCGAAAATTCTAATTACTGTTCCACCCAAACGCGCGCGCGGTAAACGGCTGACCATCGTGGGGTATCGAATTCGAGGCGTCTGGAAAATAGAAAAGCGTCGATTTCGTGTGTACGATCCGTGATTTTCGGGTAGCCACGACGCGTTCGACGACCACGTGCCGTCCGGCCAGTTTTAAGATATTTCGTTTCCAACCACTCGCGGACGACGCTGCGCGCCACGTACGACGACCATAACTTCCTGCTCGTTTTAACAAACTCATACGCGTCCGGCGGTTATATTCGCCTATATACGGCCGGCCGGTGTACGCGGCCGCTTTAAATAACTTTCCGGCCGTTGCGAATTATACACGAAATTGAATTGTCGTCACCCGTACGCGATTATACAGGACGATTTCCTACCGAAAATTCACCCGGGGAGAGTTGTCGAAACTGTCGCTAATACGTTTTTCGTTTTTCCGTATCGCGTTTTCGGAGCACGCCATGAACCCGTATTGTGTTCGTACCAGAGAACGCCGAAAACACCAACGGGTACGCGTAAATAATACTCGCCGCTATACAGCCATCCCGTGTACGCGAGCGCCGATTTTCCTACCAAAATACGTACCTCTACGTTTCCAAATACCAACGTTCGCCTATTCCTCCGTTTGTCGTACGCCCTGCGGTTCCGTTATTCGTACACCGGTCTTCTAATAGACCGTCTCACTTTAACGTTCCTTCGCGTACATCGACCATATGCGAGTGTGGTCCAATAAGTACTTAGGCCTCGCCGCCCGTATCGCGAGAGAGATTTACTATCGCGCGGTACATTCTCGTAGACGGCTGCTGTCAACATTTCAGCCGGATCGGATCCGTAGTTTTGTTTCGACCGCCTGTAGAAGCGGCCGTGTCCACGGGACAATGTAAAAATAACAATATCGGTCGGCGTATCGATTCTTGTTTCTGGAGGGGAAATCGCGCAACGGAATCAAAGAGCGCTTGGACGATGTTGATGCTCTTCGATGGCGACCGTCAACAATTGGTTTCGGCGTGGTCGCACGTCGGTTTTCCATTAGGCGGTATACCCGTAAATGTTTAATCTTCCCGGCCGTTACAGACCCTTTTACCGGGACCACGAAGCCACGTCGACGCGTTTTCCCACCCGATTCCACCACGCTGAATCCTCCCGACGAGATTCGTTCGATTATAATTTCAGTCCGTTTTGTTGGTTTCCGTTGTGAACAATCCCCTTCAATAACGAAACACAACGATTATGCGTCGCCGTCGCCAGCGCGTGTCCTAGTTACGCGCGTCAATCAGGTCTCTGGCGAGTAACGTATATTTGGCTCGTCAAAAAATTACTTCGTACGAGTATATTGTTATCGCGATATAGCGTAACGCGAAATACGGCCGAACGAAACCCTCGCCCCCCCCGGTGAATTTTGCTTACAATCGCGGCGGCGGAGTTTAATTGATAAAATACGTTTACGTAATACTAGGCTTTCCGTTTCACGCGGCCCGTCGCCAACACGCGTTCGTCAAATTACCATTCCGCGTCTTTACCGCGCCGTTCCGTCTCTACTACACACCCATCCTTCGGCCACGGCCACTGTCCGCCACCCCGTCGCGGCCCTTCCACTCACCCGCCCGTCAACCGATACCGCCGCCAACGGTAAAACGAATTCGGGACAGTGGTGGGGGGGGGAAAGAAAAAAACCGACCGGGTTGCGGTTAACGGTTCCGTAGTTACATAAGACCGACCGAATACCCGGTCGGCACCGCGCTGGTCTATTCAATCGTCCGGCGCTTCGGACCATATACGGGAACCGGCGATTCGTTTGTACGCCCGTACGATGGTACGCGACCGTTTCGGACGCGAAAGCAGCCGACGAAAGTCGATCGGTTAACGGAAAACGTTGTTAACCACCGCGTGAAAACGCCGTCGGACATTATCGATAATTAAGCCCTGGTCGTCGATCACATTTTCGGCAACCGCGATTATTGAGATCATTCCGATCGAGCACCGCAACCGTCCGGTTTACGATTTAGCGGTTCGGCGTCTAGTTATCGACCTAAACGAATGTGCGCCGCGGCCGTGTCGCCGCCGAACTGTGAGGGCGCGAAAATCTACGGCGGCATCGTCCAATTCGTGAACACGCGTACGTAACCGCGCGATCCACGCACATCCGGCAGCACGTCGGGCACGATCGACGGTTTCGATCGAATCGCGGGTCCGTTTCACCCGTTCGGCGTAACCGCTCGGGTGTTTTTTCGTAACTAATATCATCGCGTTCCCGTATTGCTGACTCACTTCGGAGTATAAAAACGATTTCATTTTTTTTTTTTTCGTCACGAACATATAGCGCGCGTCGTGTTTGTGGCGTCCGTTTTTCGTGCGTGCGAGATTATTCGGCGGCGACCGTTACGGTTCGTACTCGTGTGCGCCGTAACGTTGACATATTGAACGCGGGCGCCGGTCTCGCCAACGATCCGAATACATAGCTCGCGGTGAAACGACCGATGGACGGCCTTTTTTTTTGGTTTTATTAAAACAGCCTCCCCCCGCGCGCACACACACACACGTTGTATCGTGTATCGTACGTTACCGGACGTCGTCAGTAAAATGTCCACCGGAGTTCCGATTTGTCGGCGGCAATTCAATTTCGATCGTAACGTTGGCCGAAAATCGAAAATATCCGACCTAACCCTCTCCTCACCCCCCCGTCCACTCCAACTATCACCGGCATGAAGAGCGCGCGGTCCTCGCTAAGTAAAACGGCCGACGATATTCATTGGTATTACGCGCGACGTACGTGTACAACACGAGTGTATGCGTAACACGAATCGTCACTCTCTTCGTCGGAAGCCCAAGGTGAACGATTTACCGTAGTCAGGCGCGAAAATGTCACGACGTCCGAGCGTATATACTGAATTCGTTTCCGGAAAAGCGTTCGAACGGTACGAAAAATGAATCGTGCGCCGTATGTACACCGGAACGTGTTCGACGAACGTATTCTTTACAAGGCCGCGCTGCGGTTATTGGTCGTCGGGCGCGAATAATTGTACGGCCCGTCGCGTCGTTCAAATCGATCAATTCGTTCGCACGTTTCGATCCGCGGTGGTTGGCACGGGCGAACGGGCGCGTTTTTCGTTCGTCGAAAAACGTCAACCGGCCCCGCGTGCGCAGCTTAACGAATTCGTCGGTTTTTCTTTCCCCCCGCCCGCGGCACCGCCACCACCGCCGTGTTAGTTTTTTCCACCGTTCCCGCCTATTCGCGAAATTCCGCTTAGCCGCCGGTAATTTTGTCCGAGCCGACGGATTTCCGGCCGAACCGTAGGCACGCCAGCTGCCCGTTCGAACGTTTATCCAGCGGTCGCGTGAGTCCCGACGGACGGCGACCGTGTTTTTATCTCGTACGTTCATATACTAAGCGAACGCTTTCGAAAATCGAACGAACACGTCGCACGTAAACGAATATCGCTTTTGATCGAACTTTTCGGTTACCCGACGCGAGCGCACGAAAAATAATGGGGCGTTAACGTTAATCGATTTGAAAACGTTCGTTTCGGAGCTTTCCACGAGCGTAATTAAGTTATTCCGACCGTTTTACGGCCTATTACATAAAACGGCCACGTTGAAATTGAATCGTCGCGATTTGATTGATTATCGATCAAAATAAACCGATGCGTCTTATTAATACCATTGCCGTGGTCGTCGTTAAATATCGAGCGAGATCTCCGTCCGGTTGGTCGACATTTTTTCGATTTAAGCGTCGCGTAAATTTTCGTATTCTGGGCGCAACGTCGCGCGCGGCGATAACGGCGAAATATCGGAAACGTAATTGTATTATCGACTTCGAAATTATAACGTAGACGACAGGAGTCGGCCGAAACGCGTTTCGAATAAAACGAAAATCGGATAAAAATTAACGACGCCCCGGCGCGCCACCGACAAAACTATCCGAATTAAACGATAAAAAATAAAAACTCTCCGAAAACGACTTTTGAACGGATCGGTGAATACGTACACGCGGTCGTTTCTGTCGGTTTATAAGTGCCGTTTATAACTTCGAGCTAAAACGGTAAACGCAATTTTCGTCGTTCATTAATACGCGAATCGGGCGAAGTTTCCAGTTGACAGCCATTAAACGAACGTTTCGTACGGAAACGGCGGCGGCGTCAGGGGACCCTCGGGGAAAGTCTCACGCGTCGTCCTCGACTACCGTCCGTCCGTCCCTGTGAAACGTGCAACACGAAAATTAAATATCGTCGGAGAAAAAAACAATAATAATAATTATAACGATGAGGTTCGCGATCGGAAAGCGCCGCCGAGTGACGGCAATTTATTCGAAGGGTTGAAGCGAACAACGGTGGACGACGATAAGCGGACGGGATTTTGGAAAGGCGTTAGGTGTTCGAATGTTTATGGGGAAACAAAAGCGGTTTTTTTAAGGCGAAAACTTTTTTACCAACACGCGTCGCGCTTGACGCGGCGACGAGATTTCGACGTTAAAATGTCGTTGGTTTTTTTTTCGGACCGTGATTTAGTACGCGGGTGAAATAGACGGGCGTATATAACGGAACGAGCGTGTACGACAAAAAGGCCGAGAAAAAGAAAACGGATTATTTTACAAGCGCGATCGATCGCGAACACGGCGGCAAACCATCCGGGACGGGAATTCGACACGTAATTAGAACCAAACGTGATTCGTCGTACATACTTAACGTCGCGGTTTTCCGTTCGTTCCGCGTGTTTTAGTTTTCGAAAGTCTCCGCGGCGCGTCCACCGCCCCTCGTCAATTTAAAACCGTTTAACGCGTTACCAAAAGGCCAACTTCGGCGTGTTCGTTTTATCGTCAACTAAAAGAAAAATCGATCGACGTAAATTACCGAAGTTCGTGACGTCTTTTCCGACGATTATTATTATAGCGTTCGGTCGGCTTTTGGCCCTCGATTCCGTACTATGTCCCGTCGAAAAAACCGTTTCGCGATTTCGTCGTGCGTCTCGTTGTCCGTAATTAGAGACGGTATACTCGAACATTATTGCCGTCGTTAAACGGTACACTATCGCGTTCTCGCGTCGGCCTTTGCGCGCGACGAGTTTCCACGTGGCTCCTATCACAGCCCGTAGCCACCCCACCGGACGTAAAACCTATCCCGAGGACAATTCTAATAATAGCCGTGTCCCGTGACCTGTCACGACGATTGTCTGCCGACCGGTGTCCGGTGAGAATGACCACCCATACTTAGGGTAATCCGACGAGACGGAATCCAAAATAAACGAATACCGCGGTAGTACTTAACCTAACCCAACCACGAATTCGTTTTCGGTCCGGTGAATAGCGCGAGCCGTTATTTCGAAAACGGAACAAAAACAACGACCAAACCTATACACATCTTCGTCTTCAATCCCGCCACTTTCCCGGCTATTCGGGATCGGGCCCCTTGGTTGGCCTCACTTGACCCGGTCACTCGGGCAGTCTTCGCGTTCAACCACTACTTTTTTGGTCTTCCGTTCCCTATGGAATAGGAAGATCCTTCAACGCTCAATTCCATAACCGTTCATACGAATCGTCTCTCCTCTCGTAACATGACCCCGTCTATTCTCCCTCGTCTTATTCACAATCGACGCTACTCCTACGCTTCCTCCGACGTATTCATTTCTCGAGAATATACGACTTCGCGACTCGCCGACATTTGCTTCCGTCACGGGTCGTGTAAAACGCCGCAATAGGCTAAACCGAAACGCGTTCGACTCGTCGTAATATCCGTCGCATATAGGCGGACATGTACGACCCGTAGGCGAGCGTACGTGCAAATATACGCGCGTAATAGCGGCCGACGGATTTTCGACGATAACAACAAACCGTCCGTAAACAAAATAATTATTCCCGGGAACGTCCCGTCGTCGAAATGATTATAAAACGGCCTGCCGTTTTCCCAGGGAAACGGGCCGGCCCCGCCGCGTCCTATTCGAACGGTTACGACGGTATATGTCGGAGTATTCGGTAAATACGGTGACCGGAACGGTCGGTCCGTCGATCGCCAACGAAAATACGACCGGTTATCTATCGTTAATAGCCTGGCGTGTAGTGTTTCGGCGATCGCGACCAGGCGTCCGTAATGCCCAGAACAATAATCCGGTTGAACGGGCGGACGGTATCGATTTTCGCGGCGAAAATACGGCAAAACCGACGAGCACGCGTGGCGACGTTTTCCCGGACCCGTTAACCTCGTCGGCCGCGTTTGTTTTTTCGTTTCTCGTGTACATATATATATATATAGCGAAACGCGTATCAGTCTCGCGCCGTATAATTACGCCACACCCTCTTTCCGATGTTTCGGAACGGTTCCACACGTATTGCCTAACGCCGTTGTTCTTGTTTATCGAACAAAGTCGCGTCGATAACGTTCGAATTTGCGTAGCGGACGCTCGTCGCGCCGACTAGTCGTCGTCCGTTTATCATCGATTCGCGAATGGACGCGACGATACGGTTTCGTTTTGTCGTCCGTCCCGTTGTACGGCGAATAATCGACGCGAAACGCGTTGTTCTACCGGCGGCGGCGGTGCGCGTTCCGACGCTTCTACATCGCGTTTCGGCGACGTAATAATAACGTTACATAATAACGGCGACGACAAATAACTCGTTCGGACCGACGATACGTTTCCGTTCAAAGAAGGTCGGTTACGTCTGGCGGCGGTCGGACGGACGATAAAAAATATATCGTTCCGGAATAACGAACGTTCGATCCCCGGGTAGGGTTTTCGTTCGTATCGGTTCTCTTCCATTTACGTGGCACATAATCGGCACCCCTCGTCTCAACATTACCATCGTCCATACGCGACGCGTAATAAATGATACGGGCGGCCGGGCTTTCGAAAAAAAATTATGAACATTTCCGGAAGAACCGTCTTCAAAATGTTTACCGCGACAGTTACTCCGTCATAATAATACAAATAGTAATAATGATAACAACGTTCGAAACGAACAACTCGAAAATTTCGATTAGAATTTAGCTAACGGTAAATGCCGGCGAAATAACGACGGTGAAAAAACAACGAAAAGCGACGATACGAAAAACGGTTTTTTTGAGAGTTACGCGAATATAGAAATCGGGGACAACGTATAAATAGTAAATAGCCGGACGGGTAGGTTTTCGATATCGGGCGCGCGCGTTTCCGAGAAAACCCGTTGAACAACCAACGACGTAACCGTGGTCGGGCAAAAAGCCGAAGACGCGCGAATTACCGTTCACGTGTCGCGTTTTATTCGAAACACGTCCCCGGACGTACGCTAGATTATCCGTTCGTTCCCGGCAGCGTTTAACGGCCGATTTTCTCGTCCGCCATCGGTTCGTTCCGTACACTACGTGTTTGTTCCGGGCGTACTAACATTTATTCTATGTACCGTCCGTTTTAGGCCAACGCTGGCCGATCGTAGAACGCGTTTTATTTAATCGCTTCG
This sequence comes from Geopemphigus sp. TES_GeoC_2020, assembly GCA_025469175.1. Lineage (NCBI taxonomy): Eukaryota > Metazoa > Arthropoda > Insecta > Hemiptera > Aphididae > Geopemphigus > Geopemphigus sp. TES_GeoC_2020. Next base: position 13,953 of record JAIPRN010004584.1, read on the forward strand.
TCGGTCCCCGGGGAAGGCATTTTGGCGATAAACGATTGTCTTCCAATGACCGGGATGAGATCAGCGGCGAAACAGAGAGAACGGAAACACCGAACGCCGTAAAATTTAACGGTTTTCGATTAAGCGGTTACGAAGAGCGGGGTGCCCTCCCACCCGTAAGATTGGATAAGAGTGTTTAAATGTTTTATTTAATATAAGTACAAAACATATTATATAATTCATAACGTATAAACAGAAATCTAATTTACGATACACGTATGCAGATACATTTT
>JAIPRN010004585.1:0-5000 GCA_025469175.1 Geopemphigus sp. TES_GeoC_2020
GGTGTGTGAGTGCGTGCGTGTGTGTGTGTGGGTGTGTGTGTGTGTGTGTGTGTGTGTGTGTGTGTGTGTGTGTGTGTGTGTGTGTGTGTGTGTGTGTGTATATGTGTGTATGTGTATGTATATATGTGTGTATGTGTATGTAAATGTGTGTATATATGTGTGTGTCTAACTAATCAGTCGAATTTGATATATTCGGTCGTCTCGGTGGTTGTTGCCACGTGTCGCAGTGCGCGCGCGAACCAACCAAAATGATGGCGCACGGCCGACGACCGACGGACCGGTGTGGAGAGAAGAGATCGAATTTCGGCGTTTCGATCGAAACGTATTGGAGATCACATTTTTGTTTGAAAACGAGGTGGGGTGGGGAAGGCTGATGGATTGAGGCAACGCGATGGATTCGAACTTAGAGAGGTGGTGGTCCCCTTATATTATATATAACGGCCATATTAACGGCCGTTTGAAATTACCGTCGAATATTTTCGACGTAATAGTCGCGGCGAGTGATACGAAAATACGAGAAAACGTTTCGCAATCGAATGTTTTTTCGAAACGCGTGCGCGCGCAAAAACCGAAAGAAAATGAAAAATAAACCAAAAACAAAAAAAAAAACGTCGAGGAAATAAAAAGGGACACAGGGATATAAAACTAAATGTATGTACACAATTTGGTAGATGGGGAGGAATACGAATAATAATAATAATAATAATAATAATAATAAAACAAAAGGAAAACAAATCGTAACAAAAAGTCGTGATTAAATAAAAAAAAAAATTGTCGCTAAAACCTAAGAACGTTTTTCGGTACTTCGTAAGCACGTCGAGACCATTGTAAACGCGTTTACTTCTTTGGGGGGCAAGAGAAAGGGGCAGGGTCGATGGGGAATTCGACGAGCGCGGATGATGTGTATGTATACTCGAGGAACCGTCGGACCGAAGGAACAACCGTCGTCGGTTCACCGGTACTGGTACTCCTGATACGGCCCGGTGACCACGCACGGGAACATCGGGAACAGCGTCGTCCACGTGGTCGTAGTCACGGAGGACGATCCGCGTGCTCCCGGCGCCGACGTGGACGGAACGACGGACACAACGGCGGGGTCGCTGGCACCGTTGCTGTCGTTGTTGTTGCTGGACCCGCCGCCACTCGTTCTCCGCGCCCTCATCTTCTCCTCCCATTCGTCCCACCCGTGCCGGGGCCGGTTCAGGTTCCGGTGCTGGTAGAACACCAGACTGATGCGGGTCGGGTGTAGCCGGTCGGGTTTCCGGAGCGCCGTGGTCGCGTGCAGCTCCTGTTTAGCCACCTCGAACAGCACGGACCCGTGGCTGAGCGCTATGGCCACGCCGCCCATCTGCGAGTCCTGCGGCCGAGTGAAAAATTCGTCTGAAGGTTATGGGGGAGAAATAGAATCGTTTCGCGGACAAACGTTTGGACGTCAGGAACTATGTGCAGAGGTGAAATTCGACGACGAGTTCGTTACCGGTACGGCGATTCGAAAATTTAAACGACAAAAAGCCGTCGATGGACCTACAGAGTGTCGCCTCACTTATCGAAAGCGACGAAAAACCAGCGAATTGAAGTGAAAAGCGATATTGTCGCGCATATTCCGGTCGCGTCAAATGTTAAAAACGTCGTTGCGAAGCGAACGTTCGGTTTTCAAAAGAAACGGAAATCACGGGCGTTCGAACGGAATACCCGATCGTTGTCGAAACAGATTTGAAGTAAGCACGCAGCCGACTGAACAGGGACCCCACCGACCAACCCGAACCCAATTTCGTTGCAGCGAACAACGAACCGTTACGTTCAACGAGCGTTACCAACCTTGAAGCATTCTTCATTTTCGATGTAGTCGGTCACCTTGCCGATGACCGGACGGACTTTTGGCTCTGCCGCCGCCGCCGCCGCTGCCACCGTCGGGTCCGTAACGACAACAGACGAGGGGAAGTACGGTGTTGGTCCGTATAGATCCCATCTAGGAAGCTGGTACTGGGACATCCCCTGCAAAACGAAAACGTACCCGCGTAAGTGTGTAGGAAAAATAAGTTTACGCGTCGCGGGTATTTCATTATTATCCTTCAGACGGCCAGAGCGAAAGGGTCGCTCGTCCGCTCGAGAAATACTAATCGTTTGGAAGTGTTCGGAACGCGATCATTGACGAAATGGCGGGGCGGTGGTCACGATTATCGACGATAAACCGGCGGAATTGTGCGGAAATTACGAAATTCGTTTCGGAATACAAAACGGAGAACAAATTATATGTTTATAACGCGGAAAACTATCGGTCGGACACGATCTGGTCACGCGTGCCTCAATCGGTTTTTCAAACGTTCCCCGCGTAATTATTCGTTATCGTCCGAACGACAACACGCGTTCGACAATTTTCGTAATTTTCCGTCAGCTCGATCAACACTCGGTTGACGTATTTGCAAAAACACGCGCGGCAGACGGACGGGACACGGAAAACGTTCGAAAATTCGTCGTCGCGAGGGAACATCGACAGACCGACCAACCGGCGGATAGAAGCGCGCGCGCGCCGCACTCACCTGATCGAACAACAGCGTTGTCGGGTCCGGACGGTGGTAAAACTGAGACGCGGAATGAGACGGAAGTGGCAGCGGCGGCGGCGGCGGCGGCCAGCCGTGATCAACGGCGACCGGGCGTTGGAAAAACTTGACGGGCTGCTGTTGTTGAAGACCACCGTAATAATGGCCGCCGGCGTACTGCGACGGATCGATCGGTCCGACTTGACTAGATTTGTAATAGTAATCGTCGACGAACGCTACTGTGGCCGCGTCCGCGGCGGTCGCCGGTCCGACGATCGTCTGAGCGTAACTATTGCCGCCGCCACTGCTGGTCGACTGACCGCCCCCGCCGCCGCTGCCGCCACCACCACCGTTGCGGACCAAACCGGTCGTCCCAGCGGGTTCCACCGGCTTGCCGCCCGGCAAACCGCCCCCGACGGACGGCCAAAGGTTGCGGACGTGACGGCGGTCGGTTTCGGACGGCCGACCGTGGTAGTTGTTGATCGTCGCGTTCGCTTTGCCGGTCATTTCCATCATCATGCTCGGGGACATCATCGCGGCGTCTGTTTGAAAACGACCGGTTATTACTTTGTCCGTTTCGAATGTAAAATATATCGCGGTCACGGTTCCGTCGCGTCGACGATTGATACGCAAATAAGCGCGTACTGATTTCGAAACGTCGGATCGAATACGGATTTGGGAATTCGACGGAAGACGAGAAGCAGCCGGTCGCGTGGAGAACGATAACGACTTCCGAAACGGTGTTTAGTCTTGACGCGAAGAAACGGACGTCGTGTCTCGTCGACGAAAAACCCGGGTGGATCGTTCGCAGTGTACAAGACGCGTTTTTTGTTCGGTGCGCCGAAACGCGCGTACGAAAACGAAAATTATTTCGGAAATTTAACGCGGTAAACAAACCCCGTTTTTACTTTTCGTCGTCGTCGACGAAGACTCGATTTCCGTTTCGACAAAACGTTACCGCGACCGCGGTCCACTTACCGATATTGTTCCACGGGCTGTATTCGTTGTAGAAACTGGACGGACTCTGTCCGAGTAAACCTTGTCTGTTCCATTGTTGATACATGCTTATCGCCGCCGTCGGACTGTCCATTACCGTGGAAGAGATCTATACAAAAATCGGAAACGAGCGCGTTAATCGTCGTGTACCCCCAACGATTTACAACGATTTCGGGTAAAAGAATGTCCGCCGAGATGGCCAAATATCGTGATTGGAACGACGGGGGCGTGAGCATTTGTTCGAAAATATCGGCTGTAAAACGTTAAACACGTTTACGGCGGTAGTTCGCCGGATTTTTGGGCGGTATTTTTGTCGTTTCTAACGTACGCCTAGACGACACGACTCCGAATTGAAACGCGACCGTCGTAGACGAAAATGAAAACGACCCCGGGCCGACCCGAAAATCGAGTGCGCCTCCGCGTACACGTACCTGCGAACTTTGCACTTGCGCATCGTGGTTTCGTTCGTATCGCTGTTGCGCGACTGCGGGCGTTGTACCGGCAGTGGCGGCGGCGGTGACGGTGGCAGTAGGCGCTCCCCGGGACGATTCGGACTCTTCGTCCTTGCGCTTCTTGCGCCGGCATGGCGTCAACGGCACCGACCTGACCCTGACCTCGCACGGAAACCTACGAAACGTACGAAATGTTTAGCGTCGTACATACGTAGAAGACGCCCCGCGGGCAAACGAACGGCAACGTACTTGGAGAGCATTTCGACGGCGCCGTTCTCGAATTTGTCGCGCTGGGCCCGTTCGTCGCCGAACTCGTCCGACTCGTCGATCACGTACAGCGGCAGGACGTGCAATTGTTCGTCGTCCGGTTTGCGCGCGCCTCGGTGCTTGTTCAACGTCACCACCTGTGTGCCCGGTTCGGCCGGCCGGACGGTTTTTGGCAACGAAAACGCGGGCGCCCGACTTTAATATATTTGTAAAGCGAAAAACGTTCGTGCGTAAAGGCGCGCGACGAGCGTGCGGACTTACGACCGTGCATCCGTTGTGCATGTTGTGGAAGTCCCGGTGCGCGTGCGCGCAAAAGTCTATGCACGCGGTGACGCTGGCGAACGGACGTCCCGGTTTGAAGCCCAGCCGGCAGTCCGAGCCCTCGCGTTCGCACCGCGTCTGATTGTCGTACGCCACCGGCGCCAGCGACTTGTACAACGGCGACAGCGCCGTGGCCAGCGTGTGCAGCCGCTCCTCCAGTTCTTGTTCCTGCGGGACAAATCGCAAAACGTCGTTTGTTAAACCGCCGCTCGTCCGCACTGGCCGCGCCGCGTTTGTTTACCTCCGTCCGGACGGACAACCGGAATTTCCGCACGTCTTTGCTCCGCGCGTACTTGCAACCGTTGTAGTACATCGACCACGAACACCCGAACGAGAACGACGCGCCGCACGTGTCCGGGTCCAGTCCCTGGCAGGCGCACGTGCGCGGGTCGTTCGTGCCGCACCGTCTGGTCGTCGGCACGCC
>JAIPRN010004585.1:10000-14210 GCA_025469175.1 Geopemphigus sp. TES_GeoC_2020
TTGCCGTCGTCGAATTTCACGCGATGCCCGTAAATATTGTACCGTTGAACGGTACGCGCGTCGGTGTGTGAGTACCGAAGGCAAAAGCGAACAAACGCGTGCGCGCGCTACAGTACGGAAACAACGAAAGGTTTCGACGTTTTTCGAATTAAACGACGGCGTCCAAACAGTTAATTACTAGCGCGCGTCGTCGATACAAATTTCAATCGTTCCCCGCGTAAACAACTGCGGCGTGTTCCGATCGCGTTCGCGATTAACCGAATATCAATTACCGTCGCGGCCGTTCGCTCTCCGCCCCCCCCCCCCGCAGAACGAATAAACTAGGTACTTATACATAACTACTTACACCTACCTAACTAGTTTGATCTACGCGTATGATCCGTCGCGGTATAACCTATATATGTATATAAGTATGCATGTTACGCGTACGATAACCGTGTAATAATAATGGTATTATGGTGTCGTAGGAGACGACGACGTTATGTCAATGGTGTACAATGTTCGTGCGGTGATGTAAACGAAAAACAGAATTTGACCTCGGTCGGTCGATCGATGGAAACCGACCCGACGTCCCAGCCGCCCTCCTCTTCCTTACAACCCCCCTCCCACACCCGTAACCCGGAAACAAATATTATTACGTTATTTTATCAACGGTATCCCGTCAACGACGACGGCGTGCACGCACACGCGGCATTATCGGCCGCGTTCGATACGAATACAACATAAACGTGGAATGAAACGTCGACGGTTTCGTGACCCCCCACCCCGGGGGCCGTCGAATTCGTATAAAACACACGTCGGACGCGTCGCCACGAAACGTCGGTACAACACGACTCGGCGAATAGTACGCGTGTATCGTAATTACTCCAGCCGTGTACGATGTGCGCGGGCGCATGACCGTATGTGTATGTGCGTACGTGCGCACGCGTGTGTGTGCATAAAGACGGGAAGCCGAAAAATGTAAACAAAAACCGGGAAAAAAATCGAAACACCGTACGGCGGCGGTTCCAACGTTCGAAACTATATAGCGTCCGATTTAGACGCTTTCGTTCATTTTTTTTCCAAGTTTTTCCCCGCGATCGCCCGTTGTTTATACACGCGTGTATGTGTGTGTGTGTGTGTGTGTGTGTGTGTGTGTGTACACATATACGACACCGTGTCTTCAAGGTCTCCCCCCCCACCTATATGACCCCGTTGACTATAGGCGATCCCCCCTCCTTCACGCGTACTCGTTAATCGTATTCGTCGTCACGTCACATACGTTTTAGTTAATAATAATAATATTAATAATAGCGTACACGCCGACCACGTATTCGCCGCGGCGCGCTACACGACCACTGGTCGACTACCACCAGTAGCATAGGGAACCGAAACCGCGGTGGAGCGACCGTACCCGGTGGTCGTGTTTGAACTTGACGAGCAGCGTCGCGAATCGCGCGTAACGGCGCGCCGTTTCTCTCACCCGTCTTCTCACTCCGCGTGCAAAACGTCCGCTTAACAGGTGTCAGCGACGGACACTGTGGCGATCGACCGATTAATTGATCCGACGTTTAAATTACCGATACGACGGTCGGACGCGTAGCCGTGATGGTCGTGGTCGACAATACTGGCGGCGCAGGTCGATGAATATCTAGCGACGGAACGCGATCCGACGAAAAACATATTACTACGACGTCGTCCGATACAGCCCCTTTACAATAAGGCGGCCCGGGAAACGATTTTCATTCCGAATTCGACGTTTTTACAGCACCGTTTTTGCCCGACAATCGGTACGTAAATCGCGTTACCGCGCACAAGCGCAGTCAATATCAGCGGAGGTCTGACTGCTGCGGCGGTGGCGGCCGCGGTATCATTCCCTCCACACGTCCGCCACTCCGGAACCGCGGCCACCGTCGTTCCAGCCCTTCCAGTCGTTCGGCTCGCACGCGCGTTAGACACCGCCGAGGCCACCGGACGACGCAGTGTGACCGCCGTCGTTCTTGCGCGATAATTACCGTAAACGTAACCGCCGGTTACCGTCGTCGATATACGAGTAAATACACACACACACACACACACACACACACACACATATATATATGTTCACGTTACGTGGTTACGTAACCGGTCGTCGATCTGGGTCACGTACGCCGTCGATTACTGATCGCGCCCGACAACGGATCGAAATTAGATGCGATCGTCGTACGATAAATATAAACGTTGCGTGCCCGGTAATTATGGCGTCGTACACGCGAGCGTCGGCGTTCCCGTCAATTAAATTCGTACGCACGAAACGCCCCGTCCACCTTTAGTACGCGAGGTATTCGCGATTTTTTTCGATTCGATGGAGAAGAATTTTTCCCAACCCCCTCCGCGCTTCACTACCAAAAAATCGATCTCCGGACGTACGCGCGCGCCATCGAATTTGTAGTATTTACACAATACGTATGTCTGTATACAGGGACGACGGACTGTGTTGTTTTTCGAAATAACGCGTTTCGAATTACGTTCGACGAGTGTGAAAAAAAAATTAACACGTTCGCGTCTACAGAAACGACGAGATTTCAATCCGAATACGTCTTTAAAAACATATGAAGATTCGTTGTGGTGAAACGTTACGGTGACCTTTATCGGTTTGAAAAGCGTTTAAAACTGGTTACGTCGAAATAAACAAATCGATTATACAATATATATATATATATGACTTCGTCGCGATTAGCAATACCGGTAACGACTTCTGACTTAATACGCGCGTAATATTTACGAGCAATATTTTTTGTTCGTAAAAATTGAAACGAATTTTCGCGTTTTCGAATACCGAAACTAACGTGTTTTGTTCATCCCTGCTTTTTAACATTGGGCGAACCTCCCGAAAAAAAGGCTCGTTTAACGAATACGGTTAAGCGATCCGTCCAGGATTTGCGTACAGTATCGTAATTAAATTTTCGAAAAAAATTGCCGACCTATAAAACGTAGTCCCGCTATATGTATACAATACGCCTACCGATAAATAATAAATATCGTTTTCGATACATAACAAAAAAAACGCCACGTATTATTATTTCGGTTTTAATAACGAATTATTTTTGTACAGAAAAACACGAACGATTTCGATAAACATAAAAAAAAAATTGAACAGCAACTACGCGTGTAGGAAAACGTTTCGCTCGCGCTACAATAATAATATGTGAAAAACAGTCCCCTCGCTTCCCCCCGCGCCGGAACCGACGACGGACGATCAATAACGACGATAACAACCCGCGATTATAAATCCTCGAACAGATCGAGTTCGCGCGGTGACGCGATAACAAAGTTCGAAAAATACGTCATTTTCGCGGCTGATGGTATTAGTCACACGTAGATATTCGAAAAAAAAATTCGAATCGAAACAAAAAACCGTTTTAGTATGCGGGTCGAATTCCTCGCAAATCCATTTTCTGGGCGAACAACGAGCTAACGATCGCGTGCGCGAGACGCGTTATTAATAAAGACGATACTTGGAGAGAGAAAAAATGTCGGAAATAATTGTACGACGCGCGAAAACCGACAGTTATCGTTTATCGGTAATTCCAATTCGGCGAATAATTACGAATATTTACGAACCTAATCCGGGTTGTGTTTCACAACGAGTGACCATTATGGTAATTAAGTGCGAAGTACCGATAGCGGGTAACACAATGGTATTAGACCGGCTATTGTAAGATAAACGAAAAAGAAAAACGAAAAGCTAACGGCTTACGGAAAAACAATTAGAATAATTCGACCTGAATACGAAATACCGTATAAGCGGATAAGTCGATTTACGAAATAAATCGTTACATTAGTCACGCCGATACGACGAGAGTTGAGAAAAGGAACTGAACGAATTATTTTCGCCCATCCTAGCGGGTAAATACTATAAAACTAAGACCGAGAAACCGATTCGCTTCCAGAAAAATGACGATATTAAAAACGGTGACGTAACGCGGTTGGGTTATTCGGCAAGAAACGATATGAAAACGAGCTTCTGTATAGCGTTTAAGTATTTCGCTGAAATACGAAATTTCCTCGGATACATGCTCGCTTTTATTTTAAAAACTTGAAACTAATTCGTTATAGTAAATACTTTGTTCGCGATCTAAAAAACGAAAACAATATGAAACGGAATGAACTTAATACGAATAAATAAAACGAAATCGGCGGAGCGAGAAACAAAATGGAATAATTCGTTCTATACAAATATATATATATA
>JAIPRN010004586.1:0-14207 GCA_025469175.1 Geopemphigus sp. TES_GeoC_2020
GGGTTCTGTTTTTGTGTTATTTTTTTTTTTTTGACTAATGATGACGACCAAATTGGCGTGCATTACGACACCGAAAAAATTCTCGATTTAATGGACTTTTTTTTCCAATCGCGAGTTACGCGAAGTGTTTTATATACATATACACCACGTATACGAACTGACTGACGAAAATACTCATTCCAAACGAATTCCGTATGTGGGTATGTGTTTATAACTAATTGACACGGGCATAGGGGTGAGAAATCAAATCCCTATTTTCCGACCGGCACCACGCAATACGCGACGACGCAGAAAACTGTACGCGTGTTTCGTAAACTCCACGGTCCGACGAAATTGAATTTTGAAAAATCTATATACGTATCGGTACGGTTCTAAGCGAAAATATTATGACCCAGAAATTACGTTTACTTACGTAATATCGTGTAACATTCTACGTACGTTTGAAAATAGAAAGTACAAGGTGAAAAATTAAAAACATCGTTATACCTGCGGATTATATCATTTTTTACAACCGAAATGCGCGCTACGTTAAAAATAATTGGTTTATAAACGTAAAGCGACACAAAAAAAGTACGAAACTATAAATAAATTGTTCTCGAATTTCGTTGATTAAAATATTTCTCATGGAGTATTATATATCTATATTTATTTATACACGCGCGCTTAACAATAGACACTTTATTAAACATTGTCGTCATTTCGAATAGTCGATGTGACCTGTATAACCGTTAAACGTTAAACAATTTTTTTCGTCTAGACTGGCGACGTTTAAAATGATTCTTTTCGAGAAATGTTAGGACTTTCGTGGCAGAATTTATGCGCGAAACGAGTTGGGCGTTGTTTTTTAAACTGTACAGTCTAAAAATCGTGGAAATTCAAAATCCTAGGGGTAGAAAACTAATATTATATATATATAAGTCATACGGCGATTATTCGAAAATCTCGCAGAAAAAGGGATTATATTATACACATGAAACGTGCGCCACTATTATATTGTATGTACGGATACGCACGCATCCCTCGCGACGTCGATATATATATATTATATTGTAATCGAATTCACTTTATCACAAAAACGACGTATGGCATATATACGCGCGTTTGGCACCCTACGTTCTTTTATTTGCGAGATTAACCGCGAGAAAAATTTTCATATTTACATCATTTACAATAACTACGTCCGCGCGCGTGAACTTCGAACATTTATTATATCGTCCCTGGCCCGGGGTGGCGCACCGCCGAAAGAATAGATCCGAAATGTTGACGTCCCCGAACGACCCGGCGATTTCCATTACGATTGATATTTATCATTGTTTTCCCCCCACCGTCGATCGTGGTAAGTCCGCGTGGACACCGTACGTACAATTATACGGGCAATTTCCGTCCGTACGTTCGCTATTGGCGATTTCCGAACGACTCGCGTGTTTATAACCGACGCGCCCGGCTCACTCATCGGCAACGAATGTGTACGTATACGATTGCGAAATCGATCGGGGCGCGTAAACGTAACACGCGCGAAAAATCAAAAATCTATACCGTATAGAAAATTACAGCGCGACGGTGTCATTCGTAGAACAGGTGTGGCCAACAAAGTCGTATCGTTTGTAATTAACGCGAAACGTTTCGAAAATAAAAACCATTCGCGGAGACGAACAATTTATATATATATATTTATATATTTATAAACTTAACTCGGCAAACGTTATAATTCCGTGGCAGATAACAGGTACACAACCCCGGAACATTCGAAATACGTTTAAGCCGATAATTCTTATCACGATAACGCGTATTCTCGTCGCGTATTAAACGAAATGTCCCCTCTTGTGTACGATAAATATGACGATTCGTCGAGTTACGGACGTTGTAAAGAAAAAAAAAACGATATCGTAATCGTTCAACTACAAACACGAACGGTAATCACGGGGTTTACTTCGTATAGCCGCGTCGCGAGAATCGCGTTTTCGCGCGACGGTGACTTGAACGAATGTGAACGAACTTTCACAACGTCGCTGGAGACGTCGGACATTAAAGGTTCTAACGGGCGAACGAGATTTCGGGGGCCCCGAAAATTTCGACTGTTTACCCCGCGTGAATTCATACGCCGAGGCCCGGATTAAGCAATTACCTAAAGGCGTAAATTCCACGTATCGTGTTTGGACGACGTGCGAGTTCACGAAATTCCGAAAAGTATTAGGCGTCGATACATTTTTCCGACTATTCCTTTAACGAAACGATCGAAATACGGTATTTTTGTTTTTTTTTTGTGTTCGGAAGAACGTGCAGGGTTAATGTTCTCCGTCAAATCCGGCCCTGCGGGGTATACGCAACGTACGTTCGATAGTTTTGTTTGTTGACATAAGCCAACACCGTAACGATTTATATTAATTTTGAAATATACGCGCGTACACACACACACACACACACACACACGTAGTATATGTTTAGAATTTAAAATAATAATATGACGTGCGTGTGGTCGATTAGAGATCATCAGTCATTGTTCAGTGTATTTATAATATATGTGCGCGTGTATATATATATATATATATATTCAGCGAGACGCGCGTGAATATTATTTTTTATTTGCTCAGGGTGCTTGAAAAAAAAACAAAACAAGGGACAGCAGCTGATTCGCGACGCAGGGTGGACGTGAATGCAACGTTACGGTCATGGTGTTGCCGCAGGGATCGTCGTCACACGGAAAACCATTAAGGAGAACTCGCCGCCACCGTCGCCGTCGTCACTGCCACCGACTGTGCCGTTGTCCGAGCATTGTTGTTCTTGAACCACCCGTGTATATATATATACGTATTATATTCGAGTCCGGATAGCCGAAAAAAAACCGCGTCGAACATAATATTTCCGGAAAAAAAAAATTCCGAAATAAACCTTTTACGCGCGTCGTCGTTATTGTCACGTCGTGCGGTATGTTCAGAGAATATCGACGTGTTTTTAAGAGATAAAAAAAAATAATATATTATCGTTGGTCGGCGGTAAACGTGCCGGAAGGATAATTCCGAATATTACGCATACAGAGCGTCCACGGAATCTAAAAATACTTTTTTTCTATACGATAATTCAACTTTTCGCCGCATAATAATTGCTAGAGCCCGGCGTATTTCGTTTCTTTTTCGAAATTACAAATGCCAATACCTTTCGTTACTAAAGAAGTGACGAGCCACTTGCGTCGGCGGCAGCAGCCTAGTCGCTATCGAATGACGCAAATTTATTCGTAAACAATTTATATTCGAACGAACTTCGAACAGATCAACGACGGTACGTAATGGCAAGTTTTACGCGGCAAAATTGTTCAGGAAAATGACGCTCGAATAATAAAAATTGGAACGAAACGTTTCGAATTTTCGTATTTAAATAAAAAATACGTTTATTTTACATAAACGTACGAATTATCGGAATAAAAAAAACTTGGAAATACCGTACGGAATAATATGAAGTTATTGCGTTCGTCAGATCTCCGTGCGTGATATGCGTACACCGTCGCATCGATTCGGTACTTAAGCACGGCGACCGAAATGTTTGGACTAGCGGATTGTAATTACGGGCGAAAGCGAAATCGTACGAAGGTGAAACACTTCGCTGTACGTATAATTTATTACGTACAAATCATCGTTTTTCCCACAGCCGGTCAATTCACGATGGTTATTGCAAAACTCGCCGTTAAGCACCGAAATATACCGTAAATGCGTTTTTAATGTCCGTCAGATTATCGCCGCCGGCGTTCTCCATCGCGGTTTTGATATTTTTATTTTTCGTACGCGGGACGAAGTGCGCGCGCGGGCGCGTTTTTAAATCGTCATGGTGCGCCGCGGCGACGATGACATCGCAACAATCGGCCATTGCAAATGACCCACATAAACGCGCGCGCTGGGCTAGTTGGTGGCCGCGCGGACGTCCTAACGTCGTCCGTACGCGTTTTTCGGTTATGTGCGCTATCCCCTCCCGTAATAACGTCGGGCGGATTAACGACGGTGATTTTCTCGTTTGTTCGTCCGCTGCGCGTCGGTGAACAACACTGTTGGCCGCGATTGCGGGGGACCCGACGTCGCGTTTTCCGATTTTCTAACATAACCGCCGTGATATTACCGAAAACGTGTTCGCGAGTATGTCCGACGAATAACAAACGGGATTTTCGCGAGCCAATACGTAGTCGTTTTTTTTTTAAAATTTAGTCCTCGGTAGTTTTGTCTACCGGCTCGTGCGACGGATAAATACGAATGGTCGAGACGAAAACGTCGGGAACGCGTATTATTATTAGTCAGGAGAGAGTGTATTCGCGTCAAATATTACGCAATATTAGAGAACCAGACGGCAGGAAACCGCTTCGGCTTACCTGAAATCGTCGCATTACACGTTCGTACACACGCGCACATATATATATATATATTACTGCGGGCGCAGCTGCGAGTCCGGTGGCGTTCGCAACGGCAGCGGGATGACGGCAACCCGTACGTGCCGATGAAAGACTATCGGCGTATATAAAATATGTGACGCGTGTTGCCGTAATAATAGTCGTACCGGGATATTTCGGTAGGAATAATACGACGGAGTCACGACAGTACCGTATCGTATTAACGCAAAACGTGTAAATACCGTAATCTGTGTATAAATATATTTTAATCTTAAAACACGCGCACAAACACACACACACACGCGCGGTCGTCCATAAACTCGATATAAATCTATTATAAATTAATACTAACGTAAGACGTAACGTTACGATTTTGATTATACAGTTTGACGCGATACAAATTGGATTCGACTTGGCCGGGCGGTAAGTTTCTGTACGTGTTCGTTTTACCGAGCACAACCCGCCCCAACGTCCGACGGGTTTTTCGAAATATTATCCGCCCGTAACGTCATTTGCTACTATACTACCGCGTGGACACGGATTGACTAGAGTTTTGAGCACCGGGCGACGATCGAACGTTACGTACGACGTTAATTTATATCGTCCGCTGACCGTCGTCAATAACCGTGCGCGGCTTGCAGCTGCTGCAGCGGCATACTGTTACAGTAGCCGCCCGATGCCTGCGAACAAACGACGGAACAATATTACGTCCAGCGTTGGATGACGCGAAAAACGAGTTCGTAATTATTATTGACCGTTTTGGAAAGAAACTTTTTATTCGTTAAACCGTAAACGTTTCGTAACGTTACGAATTTCCGCGTAAATTGCAAAAAAATATAATTCGCCACGTTCTATCGTCAACTACGAAAATCTTCGAAACTAGAGATAACGGAAACGGTGATAGTCTCCAACAAGAACATGTTTTCGAGTTTCTTCAGAGGGTAGTCTTAAAGTGTCTTCTAGAAACCCCGACTCTATAATTAAAATTTAGTATATTCGATTTGACGATTAACTTTCCTAATATCGGAACGTATTTGTCAAATACCAAATATATAGGCGTGACTTTTCGCGCGTACATTATTGCCCACGCGTCACCCACTGTCTAACGATTAGGTACGTAATTCGTCCTTATTCAAATCTCATATTAAAAACCTTATCGCTAAAACGCTTATATTGTATATACCACTGTTGCAATCGGAACGGTCGATCGTGTTCTACTTTTTGCACGTGCGTAACATAGAACGAAATTATCGTGTATATATATATATCCCTTTCTAACTGAAAATGTCGAATATTAACACGTTCAGGCCGCACGTGGAAACGTCGCCATAGATTTTTCAAATTGCCGCGTGTAATATAACAACAACAATAAAACGCGCGTATTATATTACTTGCGAGTTAAATGGGTCACGGAGGTGGTGGTGCATGGCGGGCGTCTGGAATCTTTGAAAACGGTCGGGTTCGTGCTGGAAAACCGGAAAGGAAGTAATGTAATAATCGTTCGTACTCGGGCCGAAACGCGTGACAGGATACGATTTATAATACTCACGTGGTCTCCGTAAAAATCTTGATGAAAGTCGACCGCGGTGACGGGATGAGCGGGCCATTGTTGGACCTTGCACGCATTGTCGTACGAGTCGACGACGGGTCCGGGCCTCAGATGCAGGTCGTAATTGCTGGCGTCGTTGTCCCTGCGCGACGACAGCGCGGGTTTAGACCCGGCACCGCGGTAACCCGGGAACGTGTCGTCTCGCAGCAGCAATAGCATCGGGTCGTCGTCTTCGTCGTCGCCGCCGCCGGCCGGGGCGTAGTTCGCGGCCGGCGCGTAAACGCCGTCGTCCGCCGCCGCCGGCACGTTCGTCGCGTCGATCCGCTGCACTTCTTTCCGGCACTTTTTCTCCTTCATCCGTCTGTTCTGGAACCAAATCTTTATCTGGCGCTCGGTCAGGTCCAGCTCGGCCGACATCTGTTGTCGCTTGCTCCGCACGATGTACTTGGACGTGTGAAACACCGTCTCCAGCACGGCCGTCTGGTATTTGGAATACGTTTGCCTGGACCTTTTACCGCCTAAACGAAAGCGCGAATTGTCGTAGATTTTATCAAAAAAAAAACGCAACGAACGCGACGAGATTTACCTTTACCTTCCGGCTGCGTAGGTTCGACGGTGGAGAATCGTTGCTGCTGCTGTTGCTGTTGTTGTTGTTGTTGATGATGGTGGTGATGGTGTACGTCTCGATGTAGATCCCAGTCGTACACGGACATTGTAACGTCGACGCTGATGCCTGTGGGACACGCTCGTGTCGCGGAGTGTCGTGACGGGCCGGGTCCCGAAAACCGACTAACCTATAAAATATGTTACGGCGTATAATACGTGTGTACGTGTGTGTGTGTGTGTGTGTGTGTGTGTGTGTGTTGACCCTCTGGTCTGGCGAAAATTTAGGGAGATCCCTCTACCGCGTCGACGACGAGGGGGCAAAAAAAAAACACAAAAGTAACACAATGAACGCGACAAACAAAAATTCGCGTGTCTCTCCCGCTTTTGTGCGCGCGCGCGCGCTCCCGTGTACGTGTCGTCGAGGTTCCACCCTCTTGCAATCGTATCGTTCTCTCCCGGTTTTTAAACGTGCCCGGCGACTCCCCCGATACTGTTTGTTATATTTATCAACGGGATATATATATCGGCGCGATCGTATAAATTATTTATATATATATACAGGGGGAGTGCTAGATTTTCGGGCCGAGTCTGAGTAAATATAACGCGTACACGTACGTACATTATGTGTACGGGATGATTCATAGACGTATATTGTTTGAACGAACGGCCATGCCGGATTTGGCACGCGCCCGACAGAAGCCGTTTCGAACGCGGTTCGCGAATTACATATATATATATATATATATATGTGTGTATATATAGAGAGAGAGAGATACGTAAAGCAGAAAAACGTGTACGATTGTTCCCGACAATTAGATGATTAATTCGGACACTGACGAAAATGCCCAATCACGGGACTACGATAATGTAAGAGAGGAGAGCGATTCAAAATTTTCCAAAATTATATATATAGTCGGTCGCTACTTGTTAATACGACGAATTTTAGCGTTTGTATTGCTTGCGCGTAAGTACTTTATACGTTTTTGATCGTCCGAATAATTTGCGAAATATTATGCGGAATGTTCGCGACTATTTCTCGCTAGATATTATATATATATATATATCGTCCGTATATACGAACGAAAATTAATCGCGACGAATAAATAAACGATTATTTCGTATTGTTTCCGCGTAAGTTTATATATCCGTATCGATTTGAATCCGATAATTGACGACGAACGCGCCACCGAAACTATACGATATTCAAAATGACACGCCCGGTGGTTGAAATAGCGTGTCGAACTCGCGTCTCGAATGGAACGACGTAACGCATTTATTGGACGCGTATACCGAAAGAAACGTTTTCCTAATACGTTTTCCTAATACGTTTCAAAATCCGACAGCCTGATACGAACCTTTTCGAAAACGACGATCGTACGGACGGCGTTGTCTAACAACAGTCTGTGATCCATTACCGAGACCGACCGGTCCATGTACAATAAATAGACGTCTATAATCGAATAAAAAATAGGTGAGTCTGGAAAATCGACCGCGTTTAAATTCCACAAATAAGATTATTAATTATTACACTATGATACGATACGAAGTCCAAATATGTATATGTGTATAATTGTTGTTATAATACGGTCTTTTTTTTTTAGAGGTGATTAGAGGTTTCGTTTTCTACGACTATTACGAATTATATATATATATACACGCGCGTTGTAATTTTTAAACGATCTTCCGCGGTTGTACCGGAGCGCAGGATATGTTTTCGAAAATCAATCAACAATACGTACATGTACATCAATTTGGTCGGCACGCCTAAAAACCGTACGTAAACCGATTTTTATCGTCGACCTATAAACGGCGAAGCGTTCATAACATTATATAACATCGAAACGTTCGGGACGCGCTACAGCCCCAACATAGTTAATATTGTTCTACGACGACGTGTGTTTATATCATTGACGTTTGATTCGTTCGAATACCGATACGTACTAATTAACGTATTTAACGTTTTACGCTATTGTTTGGCCAATGTAGTCATTTATATGTTTGGTAAGCGGTACAACATTTCCCACCAGTTGCAATACTTTCGGTATTGAAATGAATCGGGCTCGCGTCGTTTTCAAAATTATTGTATTGTACGCGTGGTATGCCGAACTGTCGTACGGACGAAGTTGCTTTTTACGAAACGAATTCGTTCGCTTCTCACGCGAACACGATAAATACAAGTAACCAATTGGTTGAACTGGCCGGCACACCTGTAATACGCGTGCGTACGATCCAGGGCTATTTTCGCGTACGAACGTTTCGACGGTCTAACGATTTTTAAATATAGTCCCGGAGTATATTTATATATATATCCTCGTAAGTACTCTCGGACGTGCCCGTTAATTGATATAGGGTGACGCGAGTTGACCATATACGTATAACGATATTTGCATACGTCCCGATTTATCCCTCGGGAAGTATTAGCGAATGTCCCGCGTTTAACGCGTTTGTATACGAACGCGGTTATTAGGTCAGAAATCCGCGGCCAAGGACTTGTTGATGGATCGTGTACACGGTCCACGCGATCCCAGAAGGGGTAAAAAGCTGAAATCGGACCGAGGGTCCGACTCCGATTACGAGTCGTAATTTTATCGATAAAGATGGATATTCGATTGGCCGGCCCGGATCATACGGCGGCGGCATCGCTAGAAATAATTCGGCGATATTAATCCGGATTGTCGAAACGTTCCGATTAGTTTTGCGCCGTGTTTATAGCGTTTTCGAAAAGAACCTTGCCCGATTACAAGTTATTCGCGTGCACGACGCGGAGCAGATAGGTACCTGTCACGAACGTAACCGACCGACAATTAACTTGACGTTCGAAGGTCGTGTTCACGTAGTCCTTGAAAGCCAGTTTTTGTACCGTAAATTTTCCGAATTTCGACGCGTTCGTTATAATAACGCGCGTCGATAATGGTAAACATTCATTGCCCGAGCAATTATAAACGCGTTAGATTTCCGCGAGAATGCCTATTAACAAACGCGAAATTACGGTTCGAGAATGCCGGAAATAGGTGTGCGAGACTCGTTCGGCAATATCGAAACAACGAAATTGTTAGGTTTTTTACGTTTGTTTTCAAGCAATACGCGCGTTTGGAAACCGCCGTTTTTCGCGCGAATAGGTTTTGGCTACGAAACGCGTTTAATATGTTCGATAGTCGGAAGCTTTGGAAATATTTCGTCTTTCGAAATTCCATTCGAAGCGTTACAGTTACGAAAAAGAAAAGGAACGTTTGCGAATAAATAATAGTAACGAAAATCGTTTATATTTTCCGGGTTGTGGCCGATTGTTGGTGATAAAAACCGCACTACGCAAAACGTCACGAAAATTCAGCCGAAACGACACGAACAACGCTAATTATTATCGTATAATTATTATACGACGGATGTTACTACGCCGTATGTTATGCGTGTGTCGTGTGCGCGCGTTCCCCCAAATACTGGTTGACATTTATAGCTCTTTGGGTTTCCTACACACCCACACACACACATACATACACATACACATATATATAATATACAGTGTAATTAAATCGTGCGTAGACAATTAGCCACATTATGCAAATATATGGGTCGAAGGGGACGCGTGCACTAATAGAAAAATCTCCCCGTTTAACAGTTCGTCATATATATGTACGCGTGTAAACCAGCGTAATAGTTGTAGCGACGACGATAATGTGCGTTACGCCGGTTCAAATACGACACGTATTTATTATATTTGGCGGACCGCGGAACTCGCAGTTTTGTCTAAATAAAAAACCCCCGATTCGTTTTTAAACGCCGACATCAACGGTAACGTTAACGCGTATTCGTCAATATAAAAATTATCGTTGAATTCGAGTTTTTTATATTTCAAAATATTTTTAAAAATGATTTAAAACATTTTAAAAGAAAATTTTTTATATTTTATGTTTTCAAATTGCAGACAAATTCGGTAAAAACGTGTCCGCAGGCGTAAAAAATTTACACTCCGGAAAACTGACGTGCCTTCAACTCGACCGTGACACGTACATTTACATACGTGTATATTATTTTAATTTACGAACAAAATCTATAATCGTTTTTCCTAGTTCGATTATTTTTTTTTCGTTTCTATTTTTTATTTTATTAAAAACGCGTCTCTGTACGTTACATATTTATCTGAGTAGACGGCTGTTTATGATTTCTGGCGAGGTTTTTTGTTTTCGTAACGTTTTTTAATGTACCGTACTTTCGGTAGGTACACTTCGTCGTCATATCAATAATTGTACTTTTTATGCGCGTAATCCAACCTAAGTCTACTCATAACATTCGTGTATATGTACACAATCAAAACTGACGAACGCTCCCTCCTCCGTCGTTCGGTCGTTTATTTCAATTGGTCGTCGCGTATAATTTGGACGGAAGTATTTCCGTTGCATACACGACGTTAACGGGTAGGAAAAAAACCGGAAAGTGGTGGACCCTTTTTGTAATGTTCATCCGAACGTGCGGCGATAAATCAATCGCGCCGACGTTTCGGAATATGAACGCGTCCTTCTATACGATATATGTTTACCAAAACGTCCTAAATGTCACCGTTTGACTACTAGGCGGGTGAACGTTTCAAACACGCGCTGACCAAACGCTCGTCGTTTTCTCCGCGCGTAACGCGTGAATATATTATCCCTATGTTCGCCATATATTTCCCCGTCGCGACCCGCGCATTTTACGGTAATTTGTCCTAGTCGACGATTCGTCGTTACTACTATTATTACACGTTTTTAGCTTGAACGTAAGCGATCGATCGTATTTCGTAATGAAAATTGAAATACGCCTAAAATAGTGTCGATCGCTTTGCTCGGGGACAAAAAAGCAAACAGTCGTAGAACACGCGTACGGCGAACGCGTTGCGATTATAGTGAACCGGGGGAGTAGGGTTTAATCGTATTTCTTAAAACGCGAATATTCGTATAACGTATTGTCGGACCACGGAATACGTTCAACAGTAACGACGATTGTTGCCGCGGAATTCGCGAAAACCGTAGGAAGTAAATATTGTACACAGAATACGTCCGTAACGATTCGCCGTGGTACGGCCGTCGTGGGCGAAAAGACAAATTTCGTTTCGCGCGTAACGGTGTTTAGTGCGAAAAGTACAACGTTCTAACGTTTCTCATATAACGTTAACGTGCCGAAATGATCGTCGTTTACATCAAAGCGTCGGTACCACTTACGCTAGTGTATTCGGTCGACGTTCGTTTCACCGGCGAATTCGAAAATTGCCCGGTGTACTCACCGAAACGCAACGCGATTCGACATATACGGTGTCATGTATACGATTTCGTTCGGCACGGCGGCTCGTACTTACGGTATTCGAGACGGTTTACCCGAAACGGTCCGCGACCATTATCGGATTCCGATATTCGCTACGGTGTTTCTCATCGGATACTCGCGCGAGAACGTTACACGTTCGAACCTATCGGGCGCGCGTACAATAGAAATCGCGCGACGTTCACGAATCGACGGCGCTACACGCGTACGATTGTGTACGTCCGTAGGTGACCGCGCAGATAACGAACGACCAAAGGTGCGATCAGACGAGCACGTCTGGTAACGATAAACGGAAAGAACATAATAATGAAAACACGCGGCGGACAATTGTGTACAAATACCGAGAACGCGCGTATAACGGCGGCGGAACCGTTGTTGGTCCCTCGCGCAACCGCGGATGTCTTATTGTGTAACTCGAGCGACCCGTTGGTTTTTCGAAATTCGGGCGAACGAAAAACGTTGGCGACCGACGGTTTTGGAAATTTTCGAACGAAAATAAGCGTTTTTTTTTTCGACGTTTCCGTAGAAGCTGGCCGATGTTCTTGAAAATGTATTAAAACTTCCACTGAAACTAGTATTAAAAAAAAAAAGGAATCGTCGAAAAATGTTCGCGTATGAAATACGTTCTACATTAAATGGTCATAAATCGTCGACGCCGTTATTGGTCGGTATCGCGACGAAAAAATACGTAATATTTACTGTAAACATATTCGGCGTTTTTCTCCGTGATACGCCCGTTTACCGAAAACGTCGCGAATTGACGTTTTCGGTTTTGTTTTTTTTTTTCATTACGATTATTGTCGTGGCCAATTCGCGCGCGCGTTTCATTTCGAGCAATCGTATCGCGATCGGCTATAGTCTCGCGGCTTTGCGGACAATTTACGCGCACGGAACACAAAGCGGAAACCGGGGTAACCGATCCGGCCTAATAGCCCGTTAAGTCCGCGCGTATGAGCCATATGCGGTGTAAATTATTCGGGAAACGTATATTGGAAATGAAACGGAGCGAGAACCTCACGCACATGGCGTGCACCGTACGAACAGACGTATACACGGTGTCGCCGACTCGTTGGGACGCGGGGCGTGTAATATACGCGCGAAAACGCACGCGGCGTCGGGTCGGGGCGTTGGGGGCCCGAAGGCGTCCGGCACCGCGGTATTGTACAATATGGATTTGGCCGTTCGAAAAGGCATAAAAAAAAAACGCCGAAAAAAGCGCGCCCCGAAATAATAAAGCGTTGTGAAACCGACTCGGGAAAACACAATTATATATACCATTGTGATTGCTGCGGCTGCTGGGCGCGGTACGACTGCCCGAAAACGTCTAATCGAAATCGATTTATCATATTATTTTATATGTATCGAACGTTCGGATATAATATATATATATATATACGCCATACGCGTCGAGTTCGGTCGTCCACCGTATCTAAATTCGTCGTTTGTTCCGAAAAGGAAAAAGCCATTACTTTTCTGTATCTATGAAAAAAAACATCGCCAAAATAGACGCGTTATATATAAAGAAATGAAAATTTTTTAAAACCCGTCGCCGCGGCGTATTATTTTTTTTACCGTATTCAAAGACGCGCATTGTTGTGTGCCGACCGACTCCTCCGCGGGGTGCGTTGGGTTAGGTTAACGTCGTCGGGTCCGCGTGTCCTAAAACCGCAGTAGTCGTCTTACCCTCTTACATAATATACATACCGTATTCTTCGCCGTACACGTAACATTTATATACGTTTCCTTCCCTCGGTTTTCGATTATCGTATAAAACGGTTCTCTGTCTCTTTCACACACACACGAATTCGAAACGTTTTATATACGCGCGCATGTGTGTGTGTGTTTATAGCTATCAACAGGTCCGCACGTATTTCATTCTCGATCGTTTTTATTTATTTTCGTTTTTTTTTTATTAGCGATAATTCACCAAAGTTTTGAAGTATATTTCCCGTACACACACACACAAATATATATATATTTATTATTATACAGAGCGTCAGACGTGTAATACCGTTGTATATATTTACGGTATGTGTGCTACGGCAATCGGTTTTTCGCGTAAAAACTCACGCGCTACGAATGTGTACAGAAAACCGATCGTATTGTCTTCGCGTATTTGACGCGCGACCGACGTACGAGCGAATCGTGTCCGTTCGTTCGTTCGCCGTACGGTCCGTAGCTCGGGACTATACCGAAACAATTACGCGGCACGGTCGAAGACACGTCCGTGTACGATATCCGCCGATTGAATTTCGCGTGGTCGCCAAACGGTTTCGCGTTCACGCGCTCTCCACGTCGTCGTCGTCAACCGGTCGGTACCGTTTATTTCCGTTCGCGTTGTCGCGGTCTCCGTTACGTTATACGCGTACGGGTTTTTTTTTTTTTTTTTTTAGC
>JAIPRN010004587.1:0-14204 GCA_025469175.1 Geopemphigus sp. TES_GeoC_2020
GTGTAGATAAACTTCCTTGCACTTTTATCGACGCAATAAATTATTGTGATGAGTTATTGTTCCTTAATGTATACTAATATTTGAAAATTGGGGCTACGTTGCCTGTTACAGTTGCCAGTGTTGAACATAGCTTTTCAACATTGAAACGTTTGAAGTCATATTTGAGGAATTCTACGGGGTAAAATTGACTAAATGGATTGGTTCAGCTAAGTATCCATAGAGAAATACCAATACTAAATAAAGAGGTGATTGATATTTTTTCTAAAAATAATAATTTATATTTAAAAGTTATTTAAATTATATCTTTACACTTATATATATATATATATGACTAAGTTAATTTATAGTTAATATTATATGACATGTTAATTAAAACAAATAAAAAATAAAAATTAATAATTTATTAAAGTTTACAATGTCAAAAAAAAAGTTTGTTAGTCATTCAATTTATTTAAAGATTAACCCCCTCCCCACAAAATGTATGCCTAAGTACACCACTGGTATAAAGTGTTTGTAGGACCTATTTTCAATTATAGTGTTTTTGTTCTGAAACGTTGCCTACAACAAAAACAAAACAATTCAAAATAGACTTCAATATTAGCGAGGAAAATAAACCGTTATACCACGCACAATATCTTCATAACAAATGTAAAACGTTACCTTTAAAGAAATAATCTCGCTTTAAATATAGAACACAGTTATATAATATTATTTAATTAATTAATCAATGTATCATCAATCACGTGTAAAAAACTAGTATACTCTACTGTCATATATATTGTCAAAAATATATATTATGGTTCTAAATAAAAAGTTAACGAAGTACTTCTTTTTAATAACGAAAATAATTAATTCGACTTTTGAAGTATAAATATTTAACAATTAATAGCTAAATAAATCCGTTACTTATGAAACGTCGAATAATTAAGCGTTTCGATATTTATTTAGTTTTAGTTTTATTGTTCTAATAACTGTATTTAAGTATAGCATAATCAGTTTTTTAAAATTATTTTGTTTATATTAATTTAGTTTCTAAAATTTGAACACAAATATTGATCACCACTTCAATTTTAAAACATCGTAAACATTTTTTTTTAAATTTATGATACACTATGGATACAGTCATTTTTGACCATTTACATACACAGTTGTTATCAATTACAAGAGAAATAAAATATATTGTTTTTGAAAACCAATCAGAACTATTAAAACACCCCACATACATAATACTGATAAGTATATTTAAGTTATAAAACAAGTAAGTGATTGTATAATTTAGGTTTAAAACGTTGTATTACACATTAATGGAATAATTAGTAAAATTTTTATATGCCATTTGCTATTAACTATATTCAATACAATCGATTCAATTATATACACAATTAATACAGAATTCAAAAAAGAAATTAAGTAAATGATTTCGTATAAGCTGAGATACAAAATAATTTAGTCAATATTACACATTTGATTAAAATCACAGTTTTTCAATTGAGTTTCATACAGTTGTTTAAATGTATCATACAAACAAAGGTTGTCTTCACAACCTTTAAGACGAACAATTCTTTCTTGATGTAGTGTCAATATTTTAGCGACATCATTATTACACCTAAAAGCATAAATTGTAAAATAACAATAATATCCATCAAATATATAAATATAGTACTTGTATAAAATGAACGCCAGATTTGAACCAAATGCGTCAATTTGAGAAGTCTTCCACTGTCGGTTTTGCATTTTCAAATAATTATCATGTCTTAATTCATCTTCGTCTTTATAAAGTCCCAATAATCCGAGCATTTTCAAAATTGTTCCTGAATGCGTAAAATAGAAAATACCATTTTTGCTATTCAAATTGTCATCACTATAAATACAAATTAAATACATTAGATTGAAAATATTAAAAATGACGAAATATTAATTGCTTACTCAAAATATTTCACCGCATTTCTCAATAAAACACAAGCTTGTTTATATGTTAATTCGTAAGTATAACCATCTATCAAATAGTGTTTCAAATCTGCACTGTATTCGAAAAGCTATGAAATTAAATATTAATAATAAAAAAGGGTTAAATACTTATAACTCATAAAATTACCATAAAATCTGATTTATTAAAAATTGAACACCACGGCGAAATTTTATGTTTCTCCCAAGCAGTTTCAAAAGCACAGTACGTATATATACTCATGGCATCATCTTAAATAAAAAAATTACACTAGATTTATTTCCATACATAATCAATAAAGCTAATTGATCTTACTAACTGAATGTTAAAGTGTAATTGAGTTCTAGTCGCGAAGATAAATTTCTTAAAGTGTTCTTGGTTAATTCACTTTCCACAAATTTACGATATTCAATAGTTGCTGAAGGCGATTTTTTTACATCATTTCTCCATTTCTGGCAAAGTTTATAAAACTAAAAATAATAAAATAATTTGAATGATTATTATATTTAAACAACGTGCAAAGTTTAAATTACAACTAATGCAACACAAGAAAGCACTGATATAGTGATTACTATTTGATTTCAAATACAATACATAAATTACAAAATACTGAAAATGGAAAAACTAATAACGAATAAAATAATTTAATGTTTAAATAATTTTATATTTATTGAACGCTTAAATACGTTTATATCGTCAATCTATATTTTAAAAATTACTCAAAACAAAATGTTAAACACAATTAACCTTACTCTCAACAAAGGGTCTTTGGCTAATGGTTCTTCAAATAATACTTTCTTAACTTCATGATGTCCGAACAAGCCAGTTGCAAATTGTTGAGCGCTTAGTCTCGTTCTTTGAGTATCAGTAAATCTAAACTATACTTTAATACAAATTTACAAATTTATTACCCAATAATAATGAGCGTTTACCAAAAAATGTGTATTTTCAATTAATTGATTCAATATAATAGGAAATCGAAGTTGCATGCGTTCGGCTAAAGACAAAAGTTCATCTTCACCTTCTTTGGTTAATCGCTTTTGATCATCTAATTCTTTATGAGGAGTCCATGCTTTTAGTTCATCCATATTACACAATTTACCTAGATAAAATCAAAATGAATTGTATACTTACATTTTCATCACAAATTTATGCAATGTGTATAACATAAATGTATATAAAATAATTAGACTAATCTAATCATATAGTTAAGATATATTTACACATATATTAATGTAAGACAGTTATTATATACAAACTATTATGAAACTAAGTTTAAAGTTACATAATACACATTAAACATGAAATAAAAAAATGTACAAGCATCCGTAAGAATTATTTTAAAAATAAAATAGTTTTTATTTATACAAAAACTTTTAAGAGATATTTGTATTCTTTATATATTTATTTTTAATTGAATGTTGGCTGAATTAATCAATATTTTATACCTTTTATACAATAATTACAAATAATGCGATATAATTGTACCTTGTTTGGCTAATAAATTTAACATTTTTTTTCCTACATATTTCTTTTGTTATTATGACCTATCAAGGTCAAACAACTTATGAAAAAATAAAATATAATAATTATAGATATCGCTAAATTTGTTTCCTTTTCTGTAATTATAATAAAACCTATACGCATAATTTAATACTTATCAATAGTGAATTATCCAACATACATCAAATAATAAATACTAGTACAAATTTTTCGCATCAGTTTTATATATTTATATATACGTAAGAGTATAAATTGATACAAAAAATTATCGAAAGGGCGCACCACTTACAGTTATTTAAATTGTCAACAATATCTCGCTGGATTTCGGGTAACCTGTTCCTAACAAATTGTTCCAATTCTTTTCCCGGTGTTCTGGTACCATGTCTTTGAACAAGCCAAACTTTCCACGGTTTACAACCTAATGAAGAACAACAATAATCATACAAAACAACGAACGCAACAATATGTGCCAATTTAATGGACAAGTACACACGTTGTACATATGGACCACAAAGACCCTTACAGCCGCTGTGTTAGTAATGACAATAATAATAATAGCGCAGACGTTCGCATAATATGGTCGACGAGTGAGCACACACGTCATACCCACGAAACACTTACCCTCGTAATTCACGGGTTCAGTGTTGTAATTGGCCACGAACCGATAAGGAGTTTTGGAGGCTAAGTGCTGTGAGAAATTACTGTACAAGCCGTTACACTCGCCATCGCTTCGTGTTCGACCAACAATTATGGACGACAATAATATGAATGTTAGCAATGACATCACGCGAACGACAATATTATTATACGCCAGTTTTTGTCTGAAAACAAAAAAAATCAATAATATACAGGTACTGGACAAACATTTATAACACGTACATTCAAACGTGTTAGTGAACCGAATTTCGATCGTTGACTGTACACGAATGAACGTACACGAATAATAACGCGGCCAGCTTGGTCGCGAAGAACAACGACCGAATTCCTCGCTTAAAACGCCCCACGTACTGTCGCCAATCCGTGGCGAGCGCGTTATTATCGCACTTAACTCAACGATAACCGAACATCGCGATAATCCGAACGAACGTTTATCTCCTCGGCGAGAAGATTAATATTTGTCCGAAACGTTTTCGTCTACGAAGCCTTCACCAATTGTCGAAGCGTTCTTTATGCCCGAAATACTAGTGCCGTTATCGCCCTTGAAAATCAACGAAATTAACGTACGATCCGAAATCATAAGCGTGACGATAGCCTACCACGGCGTTCCGACGAATTCGTAGGAAACGATTACAGCGCAGTGATAAACGTTATCGTATCCGACAATAATTCTGTGCTACCGAAGTTTCTGGCGCGTTTATCTTTCCCGTGAACAGTGTAGTGATCGGCATAAATGATTTTCGGACGTCGATTCCTCGTCAATCGTGTCGCCGTCCAATTACCTTAAATGTGCCTCATCCGAGGACTCGGGACGTACGTTACTGTTTTACTATTTTTTAAGCCTTTTTACTTCATACGCTTAGCAACGTAGTGTCGTCAAGCACACCACATACTGTCACGCTGCACGGTTACTTTTTTTATCGTTCCTCGTGTCGGATACACGAAGAAAATATAATGAATCGATTCGTTCGAAACGCGTTTAAAAGTAACTTAGTACACGACGTAAAAAATAAGGTTTTCACCCACGAAATTTTAGACGCCAAAGGTAAAGTGAAAAATTCAATAATAACAACAACTACGACGACGATGTACACAAGGAAGTGGTTTACTGTCCATGTGTATGTTTTTTGTTGAAGTTTTTACTATGTATGTTGTGTTTGTGATTCGCAAATAATATATATTCTTTCCGCTTGTAATTAATTATTAAGGATAACGTATATTCAAACATTTTTGTAGATTTAAACGAAAAACCGCTAAAATACATTGCACTGTATGTGCATATAATTTGTAATTTGTGTAGAAAAGACAATGATACTTAGACATGTACATTTATCATTATAAATGATATAAATGTTTATTTTTTTCATTTGTGTTTTACAATATTAATTCGAGACAATAAATTTTAATTTTTCTCTTTGTAAATATTTTTTTAGGTAATTTCATTATAAAAATAGAATACAAACAAATTGACGATCTATTTGTTTTGTATCATACCGAAGTACCTATTGAACACAGAGGTTTTGATCTAGGATATTTCATTGCTAAGGTTTGTATAAATTACTACCTTATGTTTTATTCATTATTTTATTTTGTGTAAGTGACACATACTATTCAATTTATTTAATTACTTTTATTCGGATATTGTTTAAAGTTTATTTTTGTTATTCAAACAAATATTTATTTCAAAAAACGTTTTATTTTTATTTAAATTTAATTAACGATCATATAGTAAAATTGTATGAAACAATGATTTTGAGTTTTTATATACATATATATTTTACAAACCCTTCATATGTATGCTACGCTAATTTATAATAGAATAGAAAAAAAATAAGGAAAAGAATTTCAGATTATGATGAAAAGAAATATGGTTTTCCAATAGTCTTT
The DNA here is from genome assembly GCA_025469175.1 of Geopemphigus sp. TES_GeoC_2020. NCBI lineage: Eukaryota > Metazoa > Arthropoda > Insecta > Hemiptera > Aphididae > Geopemphigus > Geopemphigus sp. TES_GeoC_2020. The sequence goes on from JAIPRN010004587.1 coordinate 5,993, forward strand.
TACTTATCCTATTACATAGAAATACGAATTATGTTCAAAGTAAGCGACAATTTAGAAACAATACCCCAAGTTGATGTACTTGATAATACGTTGAAAACAATGTATATATATGTTGTAATTCTAAACATTAAATGATATATTTTGTGACGTGTTGGGTATGTGTTATTAGTTATTTATTGAAATTTTATGCGATGTATTATGCAACTGGTATATAATAGTATTACAAATTAATTATTTTTATACTTTAATGACAAATACATGATTGTTAAATTTATATATAAATATTTTTTTCCTTTTAGGATGTGTTTGACTATTTAATAGAACATAACATCAGGACAGCTATATATTGTCCATTTCTGATAAAATGTGTAAAAAGGTATTCTAATCCGAAATTGAATAACATTATTGAAAAATTACCAACTATCGATAAAAGTTTGTTTGAACATTTGAATGACCCATGGTAATCAATGTATTGTGTGTAGTTCCACATACATAAAAAGAATTAATATATTAAAATTTTAAGAAAAAAGAATCTTTTATTTTTTTTAAAAAATGCATTACGAACTCATACAATATTACCTCAGAACAAAGTATTACTATAGTGCAGAATCAGTTGGTGCTAAAGCTATACAAATAAATTCCAATAATTCGATTTATCAGCTGTATTATGGGCTTTCATTAGTTCTTCAAAATAAATTATCAAAAGGACTAACAATACTTGATGCTTTAGTTAAAAATAATGACATTGGATTAGCTTCTACTTTAGTAATGATCCATGCCCATAATCTTTTCAAGGTAATTAAATGTTAACATTTGCTTTATTATAAAAAAAAACAAGAAAATGTTGTATTTAATATTTTCTTTAATAATATAGGCTCCAGATATTAGCACAATAAGCAAATTGGAAAACGCAATCAGTGAATACAGTGATTCGGAAGTTGCTCTGTTTCATGCTGCAAATGTTTTAATTCTTTGTGATTATCAAAATAAAGGAAAATTTTATGTCGATCACATTTTGTCCAAATATCCCAATTCTATAGATGGATATTTAATTAAAGGTTGGTTAGAACTTAAGGACAACAATCTTGAAAGTGCTAGAAAATGTTTTAAAGCCGTTCTATCTCAAGTGAGCTGATTACTAAAGTTATCAAAGCAGTATTATTAATAAGATTTATTTTTTATTAGAAACATGATTCAATTGAAGCATATCTTGGGGAAGCTGCAACTTTAGACATAACCAATGCCATTCAAATGTTAAATCAACTTATTGTTAAACTACCAGAATTTTTACCGCCTTTCCTTGAGAAATTGAACCTGTATATGGGTGATCAAAATTGGTCGGATATTCTTGAAACTGCTGATCGTATATTACACATAAACAATGAATGTGTATTAGCTTTAATGGTTAGCGAAAATATTTTAATTGTAATTTGATGACAGTTAAATAGATTTGATTGTTATTTATTTGTAGGTAAACATTCTATATAATATAGTTATTGTAGGAAAATATGAAGACATTTCATGTCAATTTTTTAAAATCATTGAAAAGTTTGAACCATGTCCACATGTATTTGTCCAATGGTCTTCAGCTATAGTACGGACTTGTCAACATAAATTGATTACTGGCGAGTGTATTCAAGCCATGCAATTTGCCATTAATTTAGAACCGACCATTAGTAATAAACTTGAACTTGCGTATCAGATGTATTTATCTGGGCAATATAAGGATGCAATAAAGCTTTTTAATGATATGACAAATGAAGAAGAACCCATTCCTAAAGCAATAGAGGGAATAATTTTATGTCAAATTGCATTGAATGACATAAATAACGTTCAAGTAAATATATATAAGTATATTTAATTATATTTATTTTTATTTTTAAAAAAATGTGTACAATAAATTGAACTTTATTGTTAGATGGAAAAACAAATAGATTTATTAAATGAAATCAGAGGAGAATTAAAATCAAGTGAACTTATGTTCATAAATGCAGTTTACGAAAAAAACAACGAAGTGAAATCAATTTTAATAAAATCAGCGGTTGAGAAACAATTTAACTCTGTAAAAAACTTATCATTTGGTCTGGAATACTTCATTAAACTTAATCCAAATATGATAATGTTTTTTTTAAAACATTTGTCTGATCGTAAATATAAAGAAACTACTTTAGAAAGGATTTTGAATATTTGTCCAGGATTCATTGAAGGTTGGCTAATGCTTGTTAATGTTCAAAATATTAATAAAGCTCATCATTCATTACAAAAGGTGTTAGAACTAGATTCTAAAAATTCAGAAGCTCATCTTATGGCAGCTAAACTTTTTATAAAGCAGGTGAATTATTGTTAATATTCTATATATCACTATAGATGAGTATGTATAAATTGCTATATTTGTACATAAAATGATTGTGTATTTCTAGGATGATTTTTCAAATGCGTCTAAAAGTTTGGATTTAGGTCTAAGTTATAACTTGTCTATTAGTGAGTGGCCTTTATATAATCTACTAAATGGACGTGTGCATAAACATTTTGAGAGAAATGATGAATGCATTCAAGCTTTAGAAAATTCATTGAACAATTTGTCTAGTAATGAATCAAGTTATAAATTCCACGATTGTTTATTAAAAATTATTTTAATTTTAGATGAACATTCACTCGAACATAGTGATTTAGTTTCTTTGTTTTTAACGTTAAGTGAATGCTATTGTATAGCTCAAAAAATTGATAAAGCTGAGAAAGTTGTGAAAAAATCATTTGAATATTTAAAAGATACAAAATACGAAGGAGAAATTAAATTAGCTGAAGCGAAAATTGCTTTATTTAAAAATGATACTGAAAATGCTTTACAAATATTAAACGCTATAAAACCTGATCAAGATACCTTTATAAAAGTTTGATTTTTTTTTTTACATTATTTAAAAACATGTTTTTATATTGTATGATATATTACTTTAAAACTGCTAAAATTTTCATTGTTTTTAGGCACAAAAAATGAAAGCTGATATTTATATGAAAACAAATCAAGATCCATTTGAATTTGCAGAATGCTACAAAACTTTAGTTGATTCCTTTCCCACTGTTGAAAATATAATTGAACTGGCAAATGCATATTTGAAAATTCAAGTAAATATTAATATTAAATTATTAGAATTGTAAATAATTATTAATTTCATGTTTATAGGTAGTCAATGTTAATTATTTTGTAACACAGTTGAAATTTTAGATAACTAGAAGTTGACGTTAATTTCCTATAACCCCATTGATATAAATAATTTCAAATTTCTATTTTTACTTTAAAGAGCCACAAAACAAAAAATATATTTCTGTTTTATAGTTATTCTTTAAATTATTTAATATTTTATTTTTGTTCTTTAGACCTTGAGTTATCAACTTAATTTATTATAGTTATAACATGTTTTATGTCAGGAACCTGATAAAGCTATTAAAGTGATCAAAAGTGTATTGAGTTTAAAAGATGAACCATCATTATTCATAAAAGTTGCCCAAGTATTAGTTGCATCACATTATTATGATGAAGCAATAAAATACTACTATAAATCAGGTTTATAAGTTTATCAAATTTAATCATTAAACAAATTGTAAATAATATAATAATTATTGATAGGTAAAAATGGTGCCTTAGAAATGGCTAACCTTATGATCAAATTAAATAAGTGTGATATGGCAATCCAAGTATTAAACACACTTCCATTGGAAATTAGAATCATTCCCATGGCAAATGTAAGTTTTTAAATTACTTAATTATTGTGAATTTCTCATTATTTTATTTAAATTAAATTTTTTTTTAATCTTTGTATATTTCTTATCAAAAAAATAGGGAAATTGTCTTAAACCGTTAAATTTTGAAAATACAAATTTCTATTATTTTAAAAAATATGCCTAGTACTGATAACAAAAAATATTTAGCATCCACTTCCATAATTGTCAAATTGTTATTAATTTACTAATTTCTATCTGATGTGTGAATTTCTAATTTAAAAATTAGTTTTAAAGAATGTGTTGGTTATTGTTGATTTTAGTTAGCATACTTTTGATACTGTGTGCATGTTATGTCATTTTTATAGGCTTTAGAGAAAAAAGGCAAATTGGATGAAGCACTTGAATTATTAAAACAGTGTTCATATTTAGAAAATCCAGAGTTAAATATCAGATTAAATATATTGAGACGTAGTGGTGAGATAGCTCATAAGCTAAATCAAAATGATCTTGCTGTTTCTTTGTACAAACAAGCACTTGTGCATGTAGTTCCAGATAGTGAGGAAGCAAGTTCATTGAAGATAAGTTTAGCCAATTTGTATATGCAGGTAAGTGTAAATTTAAAATATGTGACTTTTATGCCGAATATCAAGTGGATTCAATCTGAGGAAAATAGAATTTAAAAAACTTATAAATTAAACTTAAAAATTTAAAAAACCCAAGCAAAGTACTTGGGTCTGTACACAACGTGATATATATGCTTTTGATGTCAATTCACAATATTATGTTTGTTTTGATATACAGATGAATGATTGGAATGCATGTGAAATGATATGTTCTTCACTGTTCAAAGAAACAAATAACGATTTAGCATTGCTAGTTGTTGCTGATTTATCATTCAGACGGTGTGATTTTGTTACGGCGAAAAAACATTTTCGTGCATTGTCGGAAAAACAACCTACTAATTGGGCGGCTTTAGCACGTTTAATAGAAGTCTGCCGTAGAACTGATTGTCTGGATGAAATGAAAGCATCCATGGTGACTGTGAAAAAGTATACCTCCTATGCTGGATTGCATTACTGTTGTGGTCTATATTACTGGTATGGTTCGAATATTAACGACGCAATGAGACATTTTAATTTGGCCAAGAATGATGCCGAGTGGGGACAGCAGGCACTGCATAACATGGTTCAGATTTGTTTGAATGAAGCTACATTAAATTTGAACTTGGCCAACAAATTGATGACTGTAGGATTGAACAGTATACTCCTAATATGATAACATTAGTATAATGATGATATTTGTGTATAGGAAATGAAGCCCAGTACAGAGGAAGAACAGAAGAATTATAAACTATTGTCTACCTATGTGTTACTGGAGTCTAAAGAAAAGCAAAATTTGGATAAAGCGATTAGCATTTTTAACGAGTTGTCACAGGAATCGCATAAGTAATGTTATTTTATTTGTTGGACAATGAAAATTGTGATGCAATCATGTTTTTTTTTTCAGAATAGCCGCATCGTTAGGGTTGGCGTTAGCGTTTGTTTATCAAAAACAAGCGCAAAGAGCAAAAACCATATTGAAAAGAGTGAATTTGAAAGCTATTTGGCAATTCGAAGAAGCTGAATATTTAGAACGGAGTTGGCTACTTATGGCAGAATTGTATTTTCAGTCAGGTAAGACTGGTATATGTGTGGAGTTGGTTAATAAAGTTCTTGTCTACAATAAGTCGTCAGTTAAAGGTCTAGAACTGTTGAGCATAGTGGCAGAAAAGGAACAAAAATATGGTAAGTTTTACATATTTTATAATTTGTAACAGTATGTATAATTTCTATCCGTTATATTGTATATAAATTTATTAGATGATGCTGTGGGCTATTATGAACGAGCTTGGACGTTGAGTGGACAAAAAGATTTTAAAATTGGATACAAACTGGCTGTGAACCTATATAAGTTAAAACAATTCACTAAATCGGTCGAGATATGCTTCGATTTGAATCCTTCAAGTCCAGAACAAATCAAATTAAAAAAAGACATAATGGACAAAGCAAGATTATCATTACGGTCACGATAATGTATAGTGTTTTTAACACGTATTAATACAAAAGATATTGGTTTTTGAACTTTAAGTAAATTTATTAAAAAAAATTTAATGACTCGATAAAAATTGTCAAAAATATAGTTATAATTTACAACTATTTGTGTCTATAAATAAATAAATAAATATATATATATATTATGTACATTTTTTAAAGTGTTTTATTCATTTATCAAAATACATTATTTTTATCTCCTAAACCAAAATATTTGTTTAATGTAATCTTATTATAATCACTCATGCAGCGTAGTATTATTTATTTAAATATATATATATATATATATATATATAGTGTATATGCAATCAACGTTAATATTTGTACGGAAAATATGCAAATGATTATGCTAAATTCAATTGACATCTGTTTGAAAAATGAGTACAGTTTTTACATTGGTGTACAGTGTGTGTAACATACAGACGCATATTTTATTATGAATGTTCAAATTATACACAGATGGTACTTCACTAACATTATGTGTCAGAAGTTTTGTTTTCTTTACAATTTTGATGAAAAAAAAGCACTAGCGAAAATATTTTTTAACTATAACACAAAAGCTGTTAATTTTGTGTATAAACTGGTCTTAACTAGCACTCAATGAATCGCTGTAAAATTAATAAATTTATTAAATTATTCATTTTTCAAATTTATTTCTGTGTTATGCTGAAATAAAAAATTCATGTCCAACAGACAGTGAAATATTTTAAATACTTTTATTTCAATATTTGACAAATTTTTTAGAAATTACAAAAAGTATCCTATATAATTCATTCACTTTTGACTGGTAAAAAAAATTGATAGTTTAAAAACAAATATTGTAGTACTCATTTACAAAAAGACAAAATTGTTGATCAATGTCCTCAATATTTTTCTTCTATTTAAGTATTAATTTTAGTTGTAAGATGATTGAAAGATAAAAAAAAGGAAAATGAAATTTGTAATTTGTAATGCCTAATTTTTATTATTGTACGTATTTAATAATATTTTAATATTATTATAATTCGTTATTCAGAAAATAGTTTCAAATAGCCTTAAAAATAAATTTGCCATTTTGTAATGACCTTTATGAAACAAATTTGATCCCCCAAAATATCTAGTGGCTCGGAGTTAAAACGTTGCCGAGATTAATATACACGATCTGGTATGCACAACTAACAATAAACGAAAAATATAAACACAAATAATAAAAATTGTATCGAATAAAAATACTTTCAATTTGTATAATATACAAATATCGACTGACGATAAGAGTAATTTAACGAAAAGGAAAATAACCTCGTTTAATGGACACTATAAGTTACTTTTTCGTGCTAAATTAATTCATTGTTTTCTTTCGCAATAGAAACCAAAAATTCGGTTATTTATTATTTATAAATAATTGTAATTAAAGGACTAGGATAAGGATATGTGATTTCCCGTTAGCTTAATGCGCCACTGTTAATTGTATTTCGTATTGTTTAAAATTTTTTATTGAATACCGTTTTATTTATTTCTAACGAATTAATAATATTTAAATTAAATAATACGACTTTCTGTTTAATATTTTATGAAGAATTAATTTGCGTGTCTCATATTAGGAAAAACTTGTGGTTTTTAAAGATAAATTATTTATCATTAACTTCGTTTTTTTCCATTTTAGGGAGGCGATACAGAGTTTGACGAAAAAGTAAAATGTTTATGCCATTTTCGACCATTAATTAAAATTTTTAAAACAAAATTTTTTCGTTAATTCAGTCGCCACGAATATTCGTTTGCTTATATTCTATAGATTTTTGTTTAATAACGAATCATTCCGTAAATTTGTACACAAAATGTAATAAGGTTAAACATGGTTAAAATAATATCTAGTGTATTACTTTGTGTAAAAAAAATGGGATTACATTATCATAAATTTAAACAACCGTAAATAACACCATTTCAGTACGATTAACAATATAACACGTTCCAGAAATTCCACATAATTTTCTTTCATTTACGATTTTTGTTTAAGCGATCATTCGTGTTTGGATAGATGTAATTTCAAAACTTATAAATAGTTTACAATGTTATACGAATAAACGATTATATTATACGTAAATAATTGTATATTTGGTCTCACCTCACGATATATATATATATATCTAGCTATCGAAAATGTCACTAAAATCGTTCACGATAAAATTCTTTATAACTACTTTAATATTTCAGGACATAGCTAATTGTTAATTTACGTATTTCCTTACAACTCGAAATTAATTCGTATTTTGGGTGATAAAATCTATTTCGTACATTTTTCTCGCCCACGTAAAAATGTTAGGCATATATATATATATATATATTGTGTACAATAAAAATACAACTTTTTCAGAATGAAAATACGTTTTATTTAACGTTAAAATGAAATATCGATTCATGTCAGC
>JAIPRN010004588.1:0-14195 GCA_025469175.1 Geopemphigus sp. TES_GeoC_2020
CGCTCTTCAATTTTAACGTTCATCCTTTATCAGGGCAACAATGGCGTAATATTTATGCGGGTTTATCGAGTACGCGTATTATTAGGCCGTAGGCTATGTTTTCGTATTTTCTTTTGCCAACTTATGGATTTGTCGGGAGTTTTCTTCTTGCTTATAAGCATATATCTGACTTACGATTCGATTTCAAATTTAATACCGCGGAAATTAAATATTTCGGAAATATATACAGACGTATGTTGAACAATTTTTTTTAAAACGTATTCTTCTTTTATAAATTGTGTACAGACGATAGGCAAAAACCGCGTTTCCATATATTCGAATTTCATTTTATCGTACTTGCTCATATACTATAATCGTCGCCAAACACGATTTTGTTTAAATCGTAATTTATCAATCGCTATCGTAAAGTGTAGAGGTTACCCGACCCATCCATAATATGAACTCGTAATTCGTATATACGTGTACACGTTTATGCGTTATATACCTAGGACGGTGGGAAAATGTTGCAATCCTAATCCCAACAGCTAATAAATAAACACGAGTCGCGTTATAATTACAATACGCGGTGTACGTACACCATAATAATAATTACCGTTCGCCAACCGTAATCATTTGGGTTATGGCGTTTTCGTCGCCCGTGTCGTCCGCTTTATTCGCGGGCTATAAAAAACCGAATATTACTCTCTGTCCGACGTCTTTCGACCCCGTGTTGTGCACACACCACTCGCGTACAATTACGGCGACCGTTATAATTTCATCCGGCGGACCGAGAAGGTAAATAAATAAACGCTACGATACGACATAATATATAGGGACGAGATATACACACACGCGCACACATACATACGCGCACACCTCTTCACAGGTACTAATCCCGTGTCCGACAATTGTCGCCGTCTCGTTTTATTACGGCAATTATACGTTGTTTTGGTCTTTTTTGTCTATCGAAGTATCCAGGTACCTGGGGATCTACTTACCTTTGTGTGTATGTATGTATGTGTGTGTATGTGTATGAGTACACAATGATACGAACGAGAGTTAAGTATACGACGTAACGCGAGGCGAAAATAACGAGGAACGTTCTCGTTAACCCTTTTTGCCACCGGTTTTCGTATTAGTACCCATATGTATATACATATATATATTGTCGCGTTACACCCTTGCAGAGACACCGGCGCGGTCTCTGTCCCTCAATACACGTATTTATATAATACCCGGCCCGAAATGATGATCAGGTGCACTGTAAGCGCATATCGTGTATATTGTTTTCCTAGACACGTCCTCGCGACGAAATACGCCCGCGGCGTTTATGTATATAAATGTATATTATAACGGTCTGAAGTTAGGGGACCCAGTTGTTATAGATCCCTTATTATCTTCATTATATTGTTACGCGATGTATATTATATGGACCTACGTAGCTCGTATACCCAATTAAAATTCCACGGAGACTATTATATAGGTACAAATAATATTACATTTATTTACGTCCGCGTAGTAAATACGCGTGTACCGTTCTGTCATTCGACGCGTCCTAAACGAACAGTTCGCCACCGAAATTCGGGAATTGTCCGTGAAGGAGTGACAACGTATTTACGTAAACGTTGTTTCAAACAAATTACCTATGGACTAAAAACGTGTTGTCGTTATTAACAAAGTGACAATAAAGAACAACGACGATTGTTCGAAACGCGTTTGATAATCGTTATCACGAAGACGATTTATCAAAGCATAAAACCACGGGCGTTCACATGTATCGACATATACGTCGAGCTGCAGTTATTTCGTATTCGGATAGTTTTATTTTGCTAGCTAATAATTTGAAATGAATCTATTTCGTGACGAATATATCGCGTGCATTATTTACACGTTCGTTTTTTGGTCTTTACGTTTTTCGACAAAATGTCTCGACTTTTTAAGAGACACACTAAGAGTGAATTTGTAGAAATATAACGGAATGTCCCCCATTACGAAAATTACCTCGTAGAATAAACGATCGACTGTATAGTTGCAAGTTCTGACCAAACGCCGGAAAAAGGCGTATAAAACGCATATCGTTCAAATTGTTAACAATTAAAACAAAAACTGATACCGTAGTTCTAAAAATGTATCCTCTTCTAATTACCTACTTACATCTTTTTTCCGTATTAGATTTTGTTTTTGAAAACTAGATCTCTTACCGAGATATTCGAAATAAATATTTATACAAGTATTTTAACTTTCTTGCTATACAATATTAAACACAGGCATAATATCTAATAATACGATGTATAAGTGAATATTAGTACGAAATTTATCGTCGCTATTTATCTGTACGGAATATACTTTTGAATCTCGTCAGCTTTTGTTCGTTTTTCGCCTAAATCTCAACGAAAAACTGTACTATCGTAATAACATTATGAAGCCATGATCAGTACATGCGAAATACCTGAGTGTACGATATCATTAATATTATACAGTCATATATATATATATTGTGTATAATATATTTACACGAATTTACGAATCATTTTTAGACGATGGGTTTCCCAAAAAATTGGTTATAATTTTTTCTTTCAGTCTTTCGCTAAAATAATCGTTGCGTCGTCTTATTATCTAATACGTATATTAACGCGTGGTAGTTCGCGTGACACGTCCCCGCGTGTCATTATTGGCTCTGTTGCACGATTATTATTATACTGTGCATCTTCGAATCAACACTGGGAAATTACACGGTCGGTTGTCGGTCTCTTTGATAATAATAGATTACACGCACACACATATATAAGACAATTACACATTGCACGCATGCCACACACACACACACACACACACACACATCCACACTCTCTCTCTCTTATACGATATTATACAAACGTCCCAAATATCACTGTCAGTCGCACAAAAAATATTATGTGTAGTATGCGTGTATGTATATACTCGTATGTATGCGACAAATTGAATTTGATGTACTGAAATAAAAATTAGACTGCTTTCCTACAGCTTGATTGGTTTAACTTTTAAAAAACTTTGGTTATAATGGTTTTATTGAATGTAAATGACTCGCCGCGAGTATATATCATCAATGTATCTATATAATTTAAAAAGCGTTCGTGAACACTATATTGCATGTAAATCGTCTGCCTAGATCAAACGCGAATCGTTTTCTTTCGCAATACATAATTGTATTTTAAATTTTAAATTTTACGATCTATTTCCCGTAATAACGAAAATAGTATTCCATAGTTCGTCTTCATACTAAAATCATATGTTCTTATTGCGAAATTCAAAATAATAATAATAATAACATAAATACGTACGTTTTCATTTATATACGAAATAAATTCATAGGACCCGTCGTAAATTCTAAATTTTATTCTCGACTTATTATCTGTTGACGTGTGTATTATAAAAATAATAAAATTCCAATTTCTAACGCCAAAATCAATTTATTTAAGCCTATATATATATATAAATATGTACAAATACGCGTCACACACACATATGCATCGTACGTTTAACAACAATAATGGATCGTTTGAAACGTTTTCAAAAACTTTATTTTGTTTGTTTTATTGAGTGGTGATTGGGTGGGGTGGGGTGGGAGGAAAAGGTTCCCGAAAATTATACGAATAAATAATAATTTCGTATTAGTAATAATTAAACTCAGTAGCGAAGATGCTGCTGTTGACTGCACTGCATGTACTGTTGTTGTACGTCGACGTAGAACGCAGTGGACACTATGCCGCCGGTGAGGCCGCACGTGCACACGCCGTCCACGAGGAGACCGCACGGCGATGGTGGCCGCGGCAGCGGCGCTGTCGGTTTGAGTATCTCCTCGATGGTATAGGGCGTGCGCGGTTTCTTGGCGGCCGCTGCCGCGGGTTGGCCACCGTTGGACGGTTCGCCGCCACCGCCGCCGCCGATGACTACGACGTTCGAACCGTGTCGTTCGTGGTGTTGCTGCTGATGAATTCGTTCGTAGTACAAGTCTGTGGAACGAAGACAACGCGTGTTACGATCACGGATCGACGAATTAATCGCGCGCGAAACAGTGGCGTATATATACCGCGGTATACTCGCGCAATAACGACGATGACAGGGAAGGGGGTGGTGTGTTCGAGAAATTCACCGAACACGAGGGCGACGGGCGATTCGGTTTTTGAACGAATCGGCGAACGAACAATTTTGCGATAAATGACTTCGAAAAAGGTTTGGAAAATGATCGGGCGTAATTTTCCATTGACGACTTGCGTCACGGCATAACATATTTTACGTAACGACGTGCCATTATGTGGGTTATTTATTACGTAAACTTGGATGAAGATATGGGTGACGAAAAGGATCTGATCCATCTAAATGTAGAACGAATTATCGAGACGAGCATTTTTTTTTCCGAAATTCACACGCCACTGCTCGCTGCGAAGAAAGCAGATGGATATGATGACGTTTTTTGCGATATCGTTTTACATTTAACAGCGCTACTATGTGCTTATTTTTACGTACGCTTTTGCGTTAAAAAATCGATCCCAATCAATAGTTAAAATATTAGCGGTTATTTTTAGTAAAATATTCGTAAATAAATAAAATAAAAAGTAAACGTAAAGTTCTAATCTCGATCTAGTTGTAACTAGGTATTCGTACCGTCTATAAACGTATAAATACAAATAATAATAAATACGGTGATTACTTAAGTATTATAAAACGTTTTTCCGAAAACGTTTGGCTTGTCAGTATAACATTACGATGTTAATTTAATTTACTTAAATATTTAATCATTTTACCTAAAGGATGTATCCACGGGAGATTACGTATTGGAGGAGGTATTGTTAAGGATCCGGTAATTCTGTTTGACACGTCTTGCTTGCATCTGGTACTTTTCTTTGAGAAATTTCCTTGAGTTGCCTAATAAAAAATATCTATTTAAATAAATTTTGGACATATATATCTGTAACTTTTTTATGTGTATTTAAATACAATTAAATCGATAATTTTAATAGTGAATAAACATTAAACTAGGAAAATTGTTCTGAACAAATTTTTTATATCAAATAATAAATCCAATTACTTTTTTACCAATTAAAATTAAACTGCAACTACCCCTTATCATTGTATATTTACTTACGAGAGTTCATAGAGTATTTACCTTATTTTTTTGCAATCCGGCACCGCCGATAGAGCCCGGCCGTATGGATCCGGTTTCGTAAAACCTAGTAAGGATTTTTGACACGCATCCGTGTGAAACCAAAAGTTGTCGAGATATGTCACACGGTCGGACACCTAACAGTGCTAATTGGACTATACGCCTTCTAACGTAGTCGGGCAACGGGCGACCGTTCACAAATACGCCACCTAATTGATTAACACCTGCTTGACCTATAATGCGAATCGAAACGATATTATTATCTTTATCGATTACATTATTATTATATTCGTACATAATTAATTATAAAACTTTAAAAAGATTAATACATAATATGATTTAAATTAATAAACACGACATTGGAAATATGCGGTATATTAAGACGAATACCTCATACGGTTTATAAATAAATAATAGTATTCATTTTAAGTATCAACTGCTAACTAGTAACTATTGTTGAATAACAGTTTCTATAATATACACATTCGATATCGATAAGAAATTAGAAAATAATTTCTATACCTATAATAGTTACCGAAATAACTTTTTTCTTAACCAATTTACCTAAAAAAAAACCTTTAATTTAACCACTTTATCTATAATTGTACTCGTACATATTACTCGTTCTAATAAATTAAAAATCAATATTAATGTCTAAAAAATAATAAAAATATATGGCAAGATCTAAAAAATAATGACGTTTTTTGTTTATGTTAAAATTAATTGCGCGAAAGTAATTGTATTGTCGATATTTTAATTCGATCCGAAAGGGGTTTCATTTGTGATATTTTATAATGTACATGTGGTCACGGACAAAAGAGACTAGCCGAATAAAAATATAGAGTCAACCGAAGTTTATTTTTATAGTAAGGACATGTGTTTCGTACATTTTCAATTCGGAAAGTGTAAAGTGTAACTATTAAATCTGGTTTGGTTTTACGTGTCGTTAATTATATTTCCTCAGTGTTTTTATTATATCTTTAAACTTATTTACTACTATCAAAATATGTGCTTGTTATACTAATGTCTAATAACGTTACTTATTGGTATATAGTATTATGATATTAACTTTTTATTTTTTGCTAATATATTACAAATAACGATTAATGCTAAATAACGCAATAAGACGATTTCATTCGATTACAATAAATATTTACGTCTAACAAGGAAGGGAGGAAGAGTATCTAGAGTAACCCGAAAATAATTAGACGATTAGTATGAAAATAGTGTATAGTAAATATACATATAAGATAGTTATGGTGAATAAGTCCAAAAACAGACAATCTAATATGAAATAATATACACGGTCTATTATATCATTTGCGTGTCTTCATTTTTTTCAAGATGATATTTCAATCTCAATTATCATGAAATTACTAGGAAAAGTTATCTGCTGGTCTATATATATAATATAGATATGTATGATATACCTAACGTTTATTATTTTTAAATAATTTAGGTATAAGAATCATTTATTGACCGATTAACTGTGAAAATTTCGGTTCGTCTAATAATGAAAAACTTGAAAAACATAAACAATATTACATAAAGTCTGTATATATACTTATAATAGGTACTATTTACTGAATACCCATGGAAACTTATAAATAATATAGATTGTAATAAGTGGGAAAAACATTTGGTAATATCTAGAGATCCCTTTTGACGTAAATTTCTTTTATATTGAATTTATCCGGTATAATCAAAAATAATAAACACTAGACACGACACCTTATGCACAAGATGATGTACTATTTTGCAGACATTCGTGTTAAAAAGAACCGGCAACTCTCATTACAGTTTTTCTCATACGTTTATAGCGAATCAAAGAAATCCTGTAAGAATACAAGGAACATCATTTTGATATAGCGTGCATGAATGGTATCAGGTCGGGTTGATTTAAGGACCCCCTGGCGCTTTGGGGCGGTTACGAGCCGGTGAAAATGACGATTCATCTCTGTAATTTTATAAAACTACCGCCCATTAACACCTAGGTAAAAAATAAGCAGATGTACCACCGGACTTGGCTCCCGGTATTTATCATTCAATTCACCTCATGATGAATTATACGTGTGTACGATCTGCACATAATTGATTTTTATGCAGACATCTGAACGGTATATATAATAATAATAAACGGATAACACTGTTGCACCGAAATAAACCTGTTTTCTCGTAATATAAAATTATAATTGTGTTTTATATTATTGTACGATTGTTATTATCCTTTTATAAGGCCGGTGTAGTTTTTAAAAGTCAGATGTACGCGCTTTGTTTATGTTTACAACATATTATATTATGTCACGCAGACTGCAACTGACTGATTGTAAAATAATTTAAGGAAAAACTATTAAATAAACGAAAAAGTATATAACGTCAATATTTTGGTACGAAACATTTGAATTAGTTATCTAACAATTTGGCAGACACAATTTTGCGATTATTTTATAAAATAATCTTAATTTAAATAATTTAATACGTTTTATGAATATAATATACATAATACGCATTATTTATAAGATTAATAAGTTAAATGCAAATTTCATTAAATTGCGTTGAAACAAGCAACTATATATTACATATGAAAATGTCTCCATTTTCAATTAAAATATAAATTGCTAATTAAAAAATCGTGTCCTTACCAGTATGTGGCATGGTGTTTTGATGAATGAACTCAAGTGTGATATTTTCTATTTTCTAGCTAAAAAACGAATTATTTCAAAATTTCTTCATCTGATACCCATTTGAAAAAATCATCTATGAACAAAAATGTATATTTTGAAAACTATATGCGAGTATATCTCATTTCATCTGAATTTAATCACATGAATAAGTCGGCATAGGTGACATGTGTATTACACATAAGTTTTCAAATACCCGAGTAAAAACAATATATATATATAATATAAAAACAATATATATATATTTTAAATAAAATGTTAAACACGCGATGCATACATTAATACTAAATATTATGTACACAATAAGTATTTGTATCATATATGGCCATATTATATTGTATAGGTATCTTACTCGCAATCTTAACAAAGTTCGACAAATTAGGTTAAACACAAATATGATTAACGAAAATAATTAGAAAATTTCAGTCGATACGTTGTTACGTTTTACAAGTCGTGAGAAAATGGTTCGTGGGGGTTGTTTTAATAATTTTCCTAACTGATGCACAATCGATTCCCCACGGGTGTTTTGGACTTATCACGCGTATACGCCTCAAAAAGGACGTTATAAATGTGTCATAGGGTATATATATATATGAGTGTGTTGTATGTGTATAATATGATATATTTTGATGTGCGTATTTATAATATATATAACACATTTCGGTCAACGGTAAATTTCTGAAAGGATACACTGCCACGGGTATACGAGTCGTGTGAGGGTGGGTACGGGGACTAGAGGGGATGGCGTTAAGTGCGCGTGAATAACACGCGAGCGTGCATCCGCCGCACAGCGGCCACGGTCCGGTTGACCCGCGGGCGGCAAATCCCCGCGCGTGCGATGTGCCCCGGACCGTATCATTGGGCGCGTCTGTGCGCAACAGCGGCACAAAAACACGTTCGTCTCCCAAGAGGCGCCTTTATCGCTGGTCCCGTTGACTTTTTGCGAGATCGCGAACCGCACGCGTGCGAAACGTAAACGTGTTGTTATTATTGTCATCACGCCCGTAATCCTTCGTGTTAAGAGCGAGGGCCTCACGCCGTCATCCCATTCGCACGGATGGATTGTTCGTAATAATAAACGGCGGCGACGCGTATAGTCGCGGTCCTGTGTCCCACCACAAAGGGACCGAACGTGACAACGCGTGTCCGTCCGCCGAAGCCGTCGTTATCGTCGTTGCCCGTTCGCTACGCCGGGCGACGGCTTTAATTGGTTTTCCCGATAACGAACACGGGTTAACAACGGTTTTACAGCGCCTTATGCGCGCTTCGTGCGTCCCTCTGGTTCACTCATTCACTCGCCCGTCCTCTCCTACAATCATTTATAACCTATTCCTCTATCTACAAATAACACTTATAATTTATTTGCAATTCTCGCGAAATTTCGGAATGCAAAAACGCTAAAGTTCGCCAAAATTTAATTTGTTTGTTATCGTCTAAAGTCATCACGCCTCTGTCATAATATCCTGGCATTGCATATTGCCGAGAGTGTTGAAATTAAACTATTTTAATGTATATTTACTTAAAAACTGTGGCCAAAGGAAATAGCTAATAACCATACATATCGGTGAAAACAAACGATTGGCAACTGTAATATTGTACGTTTTAAATGTTTTTAGTAAACCAGCATTCGTTATAGTATTTTTCAAGTAAAATTTATACAACGTTGTTTGAAGATTAAATAAAATATCGAATTTATAATTCAAACGTAATTGTTTCGATTTATTAAATGAAATCATAAATTATTCGTTTATATTTTATACACAATAATTAATTAATATTAATATTCGATTAACATTTGAACCTTTATACAGATATTATTTTAAAAATTATTACGTTAGAATATCATTCAAATTATTAAATTAATATATTATAATATATATTATATACGATTATATTACGATAAAATAATCATTTCACGTAAAAATAATTTAAGGGTTTTTAAAATTTAAATATTAAATAAATTTTTCAATAAAAATTTAACGAATAAATCTCACATTTCACTTAAGTAATTGTGTACAAATTAATATATAATTAAATTAAACTTTGAAAATCAATACATTTACTTAAATATTATTAAAACAAAGGTTTTAAATAAAAATATGATTTGTATATGTTCAGACACAAAACAAATTTAAATAGATTATTTTATTTTATATGATTATACTCAGATGTTTTAATATTCCATAAAAAATAGTACTTATATTAATAATTTAAAACAAATTAATTTGTAATATATATGTATTAATAATATTACTACCGTTTAAAATATAAGATAAATATTAAAAAAAGTAAAAATTAGGTCTCTAATTGGAAAATGTGTTTAATTGCAATTTATGTACTTGTATTTTATTATAGAAAACATAAAAATGAAAGATTGAACGTCAATTTTGTGAATTCATAATAACAATTTTTGAAGTAAAATATATATATTATATGAATGTTTTTATAAGAACTTAAATTCACGAAATAGAAAGTTAATGAAACTGACATTTTATAACAATAATAATTTTCAAAAGTGAATTAGAATATTTAAGTATAAAAACAAATATAGCATATATACTCGCAGGAATATATATTATGTAAAACTAAAACAAGACATCAATAGATCCATAATTTATGTATTCACATACCTGGTTATAACTGAGAACTCTGTTGTATATTGTATATAAGTAGTTTAATATCTTTGTAATACACAGGTAGTAGGTACTAGTGTGAATAATAGCGATCGTTCGTAAACCGTAAAGAATAACAGCTACAGCCCGAGTACGATCACGAGTCACAATGTTTCCGATGGTTATACGGATACGGTAGTGCCATCCCAAACCCCGCCTACCAAAAGGGGGGCACGCGAGCGGCCAATCCGTGTCTAAACACTTGGCACGCGTCACCTTGACGACCATCGAACAATTTCTGGCACCCTTTTTAACAAAAACTCTTGGTCCGGTTTATTGCAGCGATCATCGCTTTTGCTATAAAAATAGGTAAATTGTTTATTATAAATTATAATAAAAATATTATTAACTTTTGCATAAAAAATTATTGTTTCAACTACTAAATTGTTAAAGTGTAAATGATTAAAAGTGTATAATAAATTCTTATACGCGTCTTTCTCTATTGGTTCGCTTTGTGATATTAAATAAATAAATACATATTTGATTTATCGTCTATTGAATTTGTCAAATTCTTACAACATTTTCATAAAGAAATCTGATACCGATATGGATATAGGTGTTCTGAATGTTTTAATGTAGATACATTTTGTATTCGATTAAAAAATAGTTCCAGAAACACCTTTAAATGATATTATTTTCGAATATTTTAAAAGATATAAATGTGAAATCTACAATTTGCATAAAAGTGTTATACGTTTATAAATAATAATGTCCTTATGTATTAGGTAAATTTAATTACATCTTTGTCTTAATAATCGGAACTACATTTTTTAATAGGAATACAATATTTTTTTAATATTATTTAATAAGTATACGGTCAGGTAATAAATAATTATACATACCTACCGGAATAATAATTTTTCAAACGAGGAATTCATTTTCGGAAGTATATTTGTACAACTATCAGATATAAATAAAAGATATTACTGATATTATTGTTATGTATATTTAATAATAAAACAATGTAATATTTATATAATATATACGATTTTAAACATAAAATAAATATAATACATACTCTATAGGGTTGAGTAGTATCTATATTCAATATTAATTATCGACATATGTATTAAAATACTATTAATTAAAAATTATATATTTTAAATAGTTGTATTATATAACACAAAGCTTTTATTTGTCATAAAAACTATTAGGAGAAAAACTTTTTTGAAAATATATAAGTTTAAAAAAATTTTTTTAAACAAAATATTATGCTACAACAATTATTGTTATAAAATAAAAAAAAGAAATACACGCAGGGTTAAAAACTTAAAATGATAACCAATCGGTTTACACGAATGTAGTTTATTTTGATGACCAACCCAGTTTAGTATTTCGTTATCGTCACTTACTCCCTTACACTATAGATTACCATCTGTCACACATTCTAATAATTTTCCCTGGAAATATAATATATAGATAAATATAATTACTACCTTACAGTTTTGTTCCCTCCTCTCCAAGCATACAACCGCCATTTTTGGTAACTGTTCATTCCCACCTTTCCCAAAACATAGTTAAAATAATAACATCGAAAACATATACATATGTATATACAGGTCTTTTGAACGAGGATGTCATAGTGATAATTGCCACTTGTCCGTAGTATTATTATATTTGTTTCACTATAATAATAAAAAAGTAAAATTCCATCCCCTACTTTCGGTTATAGTAATTGACACGCGCTATTTTTTCGTAATATCCTTGCATAATACACGTGCATGTTATTATTTTCAAAGATGAACTATCGGATAACTACCTACCACATGTTTAATTTATTAAAGAAAAAAAACGAATATCGTGTTATCTTTTATACGTTTTTCTAGTTATATATTTTATATTTTTATTTATTATTATTGTAACTACATACATATGCCTACTATTTTATAACAATATTATATATGGAATTCTTTTAAAATTTTATAGTAAGAATAATACGTAATAAAAATATATGAACAATTTTGTTAATTAGTGTAATTAAGTATTTAGACTTTTGAGGTAATTATTGTTTAAAAGTAAAAACTGGTTTAAAAGACATTATTTTATTCAAATATTTTTATGATAATATTTCAACATTTTAAATTATTTTTTTCGTGAATAAAAATTAATCCAAAGACCAAAAATTATTTAAATAACTTATATTATGTAATAGATAAATGTGATTTAAAATTATTATTAAGAAGAGGTATTTACATTCGACACTATATAGAATAAAACATAAGTAGGGGTTTCAAAAATTGGTTAAAAAGAATATAAGTTTTAATTTATAACGTATCACATAAATAAAATAAATGGAGATATTAAATACAAAGTTTTTCCTTGAAATGTTTTAAACTTATGGATATTTATCGCTAAGATAAATTAAACGTGACTTAATAACTAACAAAAATGTTCAAACTTCCTCTTAAATGTCTTTTTATTTACGACCTTAAACATTGCTATACATCATGATTATTGCGTTACTATTATATTGTTACTATAGCATAATTTAATATATTTAAATTTGTATAAATACTATAAGAATTGAATGAATAAAACACTCGTAAAAACTTAACTAGGTATACCCATGAATGTATACACTATAAGCATATATGCGCATAAATTTCATATGAAAACAATTATCTCAAACATATAATTGTTCGTTCTAATAAACTGCAAGTAAAATAAAATACAAGACTGAAACAATTTAATTCTTTTAAAATATTCTACTTAATAAAATTATTGAAAACTGAAAGCTAAAACTTACCCATACAGCATGCATTTTAACTGAGTTGCTTCACTCGGTTATTATCTTTTCACCCAACGGAACTAATTCGTTTAGATTATTGTAGTGCTCGCACGAGTCTGAATGAAATATTAGATTTTATCTGTACCGGAATGATAAACTAAAACATTTAGTGATTATACTTAAGGTTGAACATAGACAGCATATTTACCGCCTATAAATTAATTTTACCTAATGCTAAAGTAGATCTATTCTATTACAGTACTATAGTTACATACAATTCTACAAGACTATAATTATGCCTATATCTATTATCTATTTATCATTTCATTATAAAAGATACGTTTGAAGATTAAATATAATATGAATGACGGTATTCAAATACTGAAGTAAAATAATATTAAATATAAGTAGAAATGAAAATAATATTCATATTACGCTTAACTTTAAATTACAATTGTAAAAACTAATACTAATTATTTTTAAAAAATATGTAATATACGAATATTTTAGACATATATCTAATTCATACAAGTCTACTACGAATTGTAATTCACGAAGCTAAATTGATAGTTTTTCAGAAATTCAGAATCAATTTACTAATAATCTTGTCCCTTTATGAGTTTCAATAGTAAAATATATATTATTTTGATTTATGTTAAAACACTGAAAATATATCAATTGTAATAAGAAGCAACATAAGTTAATCTTAAAAATATTTTGATGGTTTATAATAATTATATTTGCTTAAACGTATTATGTAATTTGTTGTTAACATATTGCATATTCAAAATAGTAAATTTATAAAAAATATTTGTTTCGTTCGAATGAAAATTAATACAATTCGTAATATTTCATAATTAGACTATAAAAACATAAAAGTGAAAATATTATTATCGTTATTTACGTTATGCGGATAATGTAGAAAAACAGGATAAATTAAAATTATTTTTTAATACTTTAAGTATATGATAAACAATTGTTTTTTAATAATA
>JAIPRN010004589.1:0-14183 GCA_025469175.1 Geopemphigus sp. TES_GeoC_2020
CCGTGTCACTCGCGCCGCCGGTGTCTACGATCAAATACGGGTAAATACGACGTATTATAATTTTTGTTTCGCGCCAGTGTGTTAACGTGACGAACGAAATCGCCGCTAGTTTGGCTCGGCACGAATTGGCGTTTAACGACGAATTCTCGCGACCACGACGCGGCTTCGTGTACTTGTTCGTATTCGCCGCGTCACGCGAGAACAAACCGAAGTGTACACCGTCGTAATATAATTTTACGTCTCCGACACGTGTACGTCTTAAAAAACCGGACTTGGGCAATCGACTACTAAAATGCACGCGTACGAAAAAATATTATACACGCGACAAAAAATTGATAATTCCGAAACAACAGTAATAAAAAAAACGTGTACCTCTTATCGACTCTCAATGCTAACGAAAACATTTACGCTCCACGGATTCGTCGAATATTACGGATTTATTTTCGGGTTTACGATACAAATAGCTGGTTTTTTATTATTATTGACCGATTAAATTTATAAATTTGAAGGCGGTCACAAAACGTAAAAATAAAAGTCGTTTAAAAACCGAAAGTTGACCACGCAGTCGTGGTATACGAGGAGGGCTACGCATATAGAAACAAATATCCGAAAGACTTTAGGAAAAAATAAAACTTCGCCAGAAACCGTACATATTTTTCGAGACCACAGTCTGCTGGTTAGTGTGACGAAAACGAATCGTTCCGAAAATGTGTCTTTTCCACGGGCGACGAGCCAATAATAAACACGACAGCAGTAACGTTTCGTCGCAAACAGTCGCGGGTGTAAATCGTTATTTCATACGGAAATGTGGATAATATTTTTCGAACGAATCGTATTTTCAAGTCGTTTAAAACGCGTAACGGGTTCGTCGAACGCGCGGAAAGGAATACGCGACTTCTTATCGATTTATGATCGGTTCGAACCGTCCAATACGATCGAATAGTATAAATAGTGACACCCGACGTTTTCGCGCGGCTGTTCGTGTTTTTCGCTCAAATTTTACCCGAACTTTTGTCGACGCTCGCACCGTGCTGCACTAGTACCAGGACGGGTGCAAAACTCTTCTACCGGTCCAAAAGTCGTGGGTAGTGTACGTACTCTATAGAAAGTCTACGGACTTCCGACGACCAGTCCGCGACACGAATGAAAATTGTAATTGGTAACCGCGGTAACGCAATACGGTCTGAGAACTCGATAACGAACGTAGAGTACGGGAGCGCGTGTTACCGTTTAGTTTTGTATTTAAGGTTACGAACGTCTCGTTTTGTGACGATAACGACTTTCTCCGCGAAGAATATACTTATACGCGCATATGAACAGCGCGAATCATACGGTGACTCGTACAAAACGAAAAAACGTATCGACATCACCGTGTACTTCACGTGTACCGTGGTTACGTTTGATAGACAGACGAACTTCACGCGGTTATTATTGTTGTACGCGTACGAATCTCGGTCGTGTGTAGAGAAACGCAATGGCGCGGTGCACAATACAGACCGATCGAACTATTTCACTTTAAACGTATAATACGATTTTCACGTGTAAAAATACGTGACGGGTTCCACGGCTATTATGTAAAAACCATCGCGTCATCGTGGGATATTTCGAACCGGATTGTTTTATTTTTCGATCACGGCGCCGTGCAGTCGCCTCCGTAATCGGAAGGAGGTGCTGGGAGGTTCGTCGTATTGATTTTGTACCGCGTCAACAGACGCACGGGAGTCGAAATTAGGAAAAAAAAGAATTGCCCCCCCCAACCAACCGAACAACTACGGCCGTCGTCGCGAAAACACTAGTCCTAAACGATTTTCGCTTTTCGTACACCGCGAATCACGACGAGTTCTCCCGGACCTCGCGTCGATCAACGCGAATTATTATTATTTATTCGTCGAACGATCGCCAAAAAGCTATTCGTCGCGCGAACTGTTAAGGACAAAAGTCAATTATCGAAAAACGTCAATCATCGTACCGCGAAAACAAAAACGAAGTTTAGGCGTCGTATACTCGCATGTTTACGTGTGAACCACCTACGTTTTGTGTTTTGAAGGTTTCCTTCCAAGGACGATTTTCTAATTTTACAATCGGTTTTTTTCTTTTGTTTGTTTTAATCGTCGCGCAATCGAAAATCCAATTAATTTGTTAGTAAACGTTAATATTTAATTACCTACGTATTGTTTCTGTTTTATTTTCGTTATTTCTTGTTTTTTCTCCAATTTCGATTATGATCTTTGTTTTTGAAACGACGAGACTGTTAACGTTAACCGCGTAAAATCGGTTGTTGTTTTACACTGACTTTGTTTTCACGTTAGACTGTCAGTACTACCGTATGTATATATATATGTAGTTTATAATGTTTAGTGTACAAAACCGTAATAATATAGACTATATGAATTTAAAAGATATATTTTTCACCTTAATTTCGAATTTTTGAACTTATAAAAAAAATGTTAACTTAAAACGTACATTATTTATGTTCGCATTATTATAATGTAACGATTTAAAAAAATTTATTAACTCGCTCAGCCTTACATATTTTGACGTATATGTTGAAAATATGTTTTCCTATAGAGGGGATATATCAATAGTGATAAAAACTCTATCGGTATTATTACGTCGATTAGCGAAGCCGTTATTTTCACAAATAGTATGCGCAGATTGGAAAATTAAGACGAAATTACAAAACGCGACCGTCCATTTTGTGAAACGGGCAAATTCATCGTCCGCCGTACGTAATCGAATAATTTATTTTAAAGTTTTTCGCGCGTACGTTTTCTTTCGTCCACGTTATTATTTCATTACGCGCACGCCCACTTTTTCGAAATATTACAATACGTTTCGATTAAACGCGTTCGAAACCGTCGTATTCCGGTTGTACGGAAATAATGGTTCATATTTTGAGCGGGTCCATGAAAATGAAAAAATAAACGCCGCCATACTAAGTTAAAAATAACTTGTTCGACGAGTTTTACAGGTTCAATAGGTAGGTGGCGAACGTAACCGATTCGAATCGACTTCGAGCGCGCGCGCGTGTTGCTATGCGTCCCGACGAACGCGGACAATTAAAGACCGACAACTAGAGACACGTTCGATGTCGCTGACGTACGCGCGTTTGGCGTTTCCGAACTCGTATCGCGGTCCCGTCAACGAAGAAAAAAAACTGTCGGTCGACGAGCGTCGCCCCACGCGAATATGGATTGAATTAGTTTTCGAGAAATTCCGGTTTTTTGTAGCGAACGTAGTTTGACTGTAACAAAGCTGCTATGAGCACACATCGACGCACGTCTATACGATATGTGTACTTAGAATGTGGAAAGAAGGGGACCGGGTGCGTGTCCGAAACCGCTTGCGCATAATCTCCGACCGAACAATCAAGGTTGGCGGTTGCTGTTTACTTATATTCGTGCGGGCACGACGTTTTTTTGTGTTTTGTATTCCGCTGCGCGATGGCGCGCGCGCTTATAAACGACGGAAACAATAAAAACGGTGTGTATACCACCGCGAACAAATACGCGTCGTGTTTATACTACGCGCGCGCAACCGAACCACCGAGTGGTAAATAGGAGAGACGACGACGAGCCCAAGCGGGAAAATCGACTAGGCGAATGAAATTCGAATTGAATGGACGGCTAGTCGAATAGTCGACGAAAATCGAATTTCGATTATGGGTCCCAACGGGAAATGAAATCGACCAGCTCGTAACTCTATTACGCCCGTATCGTATCGGTACCGACTTTTGACGAACGTATATTTCGCTCGAAATCGCGACTTCGTTTTTTATTTAAAAACAAAGCGTTTAAAAATTGAGCGGAATTACGGGCGACATCAGTTGTTCGTCGAAATAGCGTCCGATAACGCGACGATTTTTTTTTTTCATTTTCAAGCCGATCCGATTACGATTGTTTTTCCCGAATTTTAATAACGTTAACGCGTAGAAACAAATTTTCGTTTATATCGTGCCGACGTATGTGCCGAGAGTCGTACGCGATTTATCTAGCGTTTGATCGATCATAACGCGTAAGGTTTTAACCGATTTTCGTCTTACACAAACGGCGAGAGTCAGTGGCTACTTTTCTATATTGATCGTAATTTCGAAATCGCGGCGGAGTTGTCAAAAAGTTCGATTTACGGTATTACGTTCCGTAACGTTTTTTGTTTTCGTTTCAACGAAAATACGTGAAAATACGCGACTACACTACACTTTGTCCGCATATTATAATATTATTCGCTATATATCAGGTCGCGTGTATAGAGAGCGGTCCGCTCGACGGTTCTATAAATATATATAGGAAACTCGTTTGTACGTATGTAGACGTCTACGTATTATTTAGATAATTTAATAACGACCGGCGTTAGATTTTTATTGGCCCGTTCATACGTAAACGCGCGTGGTACGCCTTGTCGGATTCATTTAATTATCAGGTATTGCTGGTTCTTGTACGATTCGAACAAAAAAATTCGGGGACCGGTTCGATAAACATCGTACGTTTTATACTTCGCACAGACGGACACGAGGGAGAATCACTTAAGGAAAATTGTTGTCCTCTCCCCGTTATCCGAGGAAAAATGTATTAATACCTACTAGGTATGGAATTTTGCGAGACTACTCGTCGACGATTACAATTGTTTCAGTTTCGCTGTTTACATTGGCTATTATAATTAACGTTCGTTAAATGGTTAAGCGCGTTCTTCGCCGACATTATTTACGAAAAAGAAAACGGCCGAACTCTGCTCGACGCGGTCGTCGGAGTACTTTAGAAACTTCGCCAGCGTGGAATAATATTTTAATACCGGCGAACTCAATCGCTTGGTTCGTTTTTACTTCGAATATTCGATTATTTTGTACACGCCGTCTACGACCAAATAAACGTATAATAATTTAATAGTTATTTAACTATGTTCGTCTTTTTTTTTAAGTAATTTCATTTTCAACAACTTGTTGTCGAGTTTAACTTTTCGCTGTCGGATTTAATATCTTTAATTTGTACCAAGAGAACAAATTTTAATGTAGCTTTAGGTTTAAAATATCGTGTTATAGGGTGCGTAAAAAAGTCGTCAAACTGAATCGTTGACCTCAGCACCCGCGTGTGCAGGTAGTAGTATCAATTTTTACTTTTCACGCGCGTTCACAGACGAAAATCTCATTACTGCTTAGAAATAACGCGTTCTCCGTCTCCTTAAGACCGTACTCGTTGCCAAACACGATATGTTATTGTTGCGTATCGTAAGTCGTTGAACCGGTACGGTTTTACCTCCGAATTTCGAAAATTAATATAAAATCGGCGCGCCGATGAAAAATAGTTTCGAACTAGGCGAGCGCGTGCATTTTTCACGCACGCGGTGTTCGGATTGTTGGTGTACACGGTCCCGGCGGAGAGACGCAAAATTTTATTAAAAACGTACGTTGCGCGGGACCGATCATCAGCTCGCCGATGGGACTCAACCGTCACCATTACGGTGACATTACAGACATTACGTCTGTAGTTCGCGTTTTATTAGAACGATCGTTTGTATTTTAGGAATAGAAACGATTACGGGTGTTGGTGTATTATGCCGTATACTGTCTATATATATAAATATAGTACATTGTTAAGCCGCGTAATAAGGTTTACGTTTTGGACGTGGTATGGCGAAAGATAAACGAAATACACAGCACTCATGTAGTATCTAAAAAAAAAATTACGTTCGGGTATGTTAAGTATGCGCGTATCGTCGAAAAAAAATTACAATAACGAATACGTTTGTTGCGTAATAAAACGAGCGGTCGTTAAAAATCAAAATCACCGTAGTCGCTCGTCGCTGACGTGTGTGTGTGTATGATGGTTGTCCCACAAGTGTAAAGCACCAGTAACTAATCGAAAAATGTGTACGAGTTTATTCGCCAAAAGTTGTTCTTAGTACCGAAAATACATTTTTCGCGCGCGCTGATAGCCTCCTGAAACCTTTGGGTCGGTTCTAATTGACGGGAACAATAAGAACGCCGTACGACGATTCATTTTAATAGTTTGGCGAATGTTTTACGTTCGCGTAGGTTATGTTTATTTCGGAGGGTTTTTTTTCGTTTTTGAAACGCGACGCTCGTGTTTTCAAATTCAAAACTCTACGAAAAAAAAAATCAAACGTACATTTTGCCCATGATCTAAATAACGCTAACGACATTTATCACGGCGACGACGCCTGGTGGTTGTCCGACAAATGGCCGATAATTATTCGAGCTATTAATAGACAACCTTGTCAAATTAAGACGATAAGTCGGAGCCATTCGATATCGATTTACCAACTATTCGTATAAACCCGAATTTGGCCATTAACGTCTTTTGTCAAATCGGTTCGCTGTAGTTCGATTACTTTCGTAAATCGAAATGGTTTCGTTTTAAGCAATTTTCGTTTAAAAAATTAAAAATACATTATCTTTATTATTATTATCGTCGTTTCAAACGATGCTGGGCGAGTAAAATATGCTCCTTTTACATCGTTAAGTTACGGTACTATAAAAAAGTACGAATTACGTTAGAAGTTACGTAAATGTTTTTTTTTTCGTTTTGATACGAAAATTAAACGTAATTTGTTTTCAAACAGTAGCTCGACTCGGTTCAAAATGAATATTTTCTAATTGGCGACGACGAAAAAATTGACTCGTTAACGTGCCCAGCCTTGGGTTTGTTCTCATTACGATAACAATTTTCTACGTTCGTCGTATATGCGCAATTACGAAATAATAATAAAAATAATACGATTTATCGCGTTTCCGTTGCAAAAACCGAATGATAATTTGACAGTGAACACGCGACAGTTTACATACAACACACCATTTTTGACGATAAACAGTCCGTATACATAACTAATTGGTTGACGAATAAAAAAACAAAAAAGAGACCGAATTAAAATCCGTTTGAATACGTGACGCGTAACCGTTGGCACGCAACCGAGACTTACTCGAAACGTCTTTTTAAAAACGCGAATTATACGTATTACACATATGCCAGTTAATGATAGCTAGACATTTGATTACGGTCAACGAATGTGACTTTAAACTCGATTTTTAAAATCGTAATAACAAAACGTTTTTTCTTGGGAGGACTGACGTTTAGAATGAATAAAGCGAAGTGACTAAGGAGTATTCGATAAATCTCGAGGCCTCTTTCTAGATTTTAGTATCACGTCGTCATTTTTTTCGCGATTTTAAATATATATATATATACATAATATTGATGTTTAGATAATGGACGAGATTTTTCGACTTACAATTATTTAACGCCCCGTAGAACAGCGTTACACAACCTTTTTTTTTATTAAACGCCTTTTAGATTTTCAAAAATTTCGCACCACACTCCGCCTCCAAAAAAAAAAAAAATTTAATTATAATTTAACTTTTATAATCCGCTATTTAATTAAAATAAAAAACAAAATCCTATAAAAATGTTTACTTTTCTATACTAAATTTTTGTACGTAATAAAAATATAGATTATATAAATATAATTTCGAATTTGCGCCTCCTTAATTAAAACGCCCTCTTTAAAATTAAAAAAAGCCCACAAGAAAGGGGTACCGCCCACGATGGAAATCATTGCCGGTAGATGAACAGAACAACCGACGTATTAAGTCGTCACCTACTCTTCGTTATCACTTGCCAGTGAAAGACGTAAAATCGAAAAAGTAGTCGGTGAACGCGCAACAGTCGTTTTACCAAAACGCGCCCCCCCCCCATCACTGGCCAACATCGGTATTAGAGTAGCGATTGTTGGGTGTAGTACGTAGGCTGTGTTATTTTTGTCGAAAATATCGCCCACTCTGTATACGCCGAGAATCGTTTCGGTGATCGCGACGTATTAATAATTCGCGCGCGCGCGCATTACGTTGTTTGTCCGCAGGAGTGGGACGTGGAAAGAGGTTTGCCTAGAACGTCGGACGGTCTAGGAGGCGAGAATTGCGACAACGGCGGCGGTTCGCGGTCGGTAGAGGTCGGCGGCGTTCCACAAAAACTCGACGACGGTGGTCGCGTCTCCGTGACGCGCAGAGTGGCGTTCACCGCCGTAAAAGTCGTCGCCGTCGCGATCGCGCTCACTGTAACGTGTGCGTTCGTATGGTACACAATGGGCCTACCGTTTCTGTTGCAAGTCGTCGTGGTCGCGTTCATCGCGTTCGTCGCGAGCGGCGGTTACCGGTTCATCTATCTGGTATACCGCACGGCGCCCAGAGATCTCAGGTAAGTCCGATTTTTTACAATCGCTCGCTCCCTCCGGCCCCATCCGTTAGGGTGTACGCGCGAACAACACGCCGGCGTCCATTTCCGAGACATTCGGAGACGCGTCGTCGTATCGACGATTTTCCCGTAGTTTTTCCGAATCAATAGCGGCAATATATTCGCACCGTAGTACGCAGTCGTCGTTGGCCGTGTCGTCGACCTACGCCGCCGCCGCCGCTGCCGCCGCCGCATTCCTGCGGACACGGTTACGATTCGTTTTTTTCTCCTCTCTCCGCCGCCGCGTCGCTGTCGCGTGTCGTTATCGTCCGCGCTTTTTTCCCAAAACAATAAATTTATTCTTTTCGACGCGTTTGTTCGCCACACGGCGCTCGATTTCCGATTCGCGCGGTTCGATCGGACCGGGCCGGGTCCGTTTGCTTCCACCGACCGTTTGCAAATAACACAAATAACCCCATTCGGTACTTTATTTGGCGCGTTTTTCGATCGTCTCTATAAACGAAAACATAACGCGTCGTGCACGTTTCGAACACGGGCAATTAGCTCACGATTATCTTATGTATCTTGTCCGTTAATTGAAAACGAACCGCTGTGTGTCGCTCGGAATCGTTTTTTGTACACAATGACGCAATGTTTTCCGAACTAAGCGCGTTTTATTAAACCACCGAAATCTCCGCGTGTTCAAACAACTCGCGGTCGACGATATCCGCGACAGCCGCCGCCTTATTTCGACGTTTCGTCCGATTTTCGTATTTCGTCCGATCGAAATTCGGCGTCTTTGTCCAGAGTAGTGTTTGTCGGCTACCAAGTCGTGTTTGTCCTTTTTCGATTATCCGGATTCTACGCGAGACATTCGTGGGCAAAATCAAACCGAATTACTGTATTGTCTCGCGAAAATGATTAAATTAAACGATCGAATTCGTCCGGATTTGTACGTGATAAATTGTACGTGGCCATATGTACGCGGTGGATTTTCAACGGACCAAACGAGTTTATCAACTCGCCGGTTGTTTACGAAGGCTATCGGGATTCGATTGGAATCATTATCAAATCGTTACCAGTTGTCCATCCAATTTCGACCGTCGGTACTTCTGATTCATTGCCACACACGTGTTCGAAAATCGGCTTATTCGTTCTAATAACTGTTATTACGCCCGACTTTCAACGCACGAAAATGTTACGGCTACATTGCGCCTTACGTTTCGAGCGAATAATAGTCCTAGCTCAAAACGTCGAGTATGTCCGTTCAATAAATCGAATACTATTTAAGTGGAGTTCATAATTATTACGTTTTTCGTTCGAATTTCTTTTTTTTCGCGGCAGGTATTTATACGACTTCTTGACAATTCGCGCGAAAACGGCGGTCGTTCGTCTCCATTCCTTTATAGGTATTTAATTACGTTCGTGTCTCAACCGTAAAACTAAAACTGGTTGGTTCGATTTCAAAAACGATCGCGCTAATGAAATTCACGTAAATGCGACGGAAACCAAGTCGAAATCAAGTCGTTATTTTAAACATTCTAACATTACCCCGAACGGTAAATTATACGAAAGTTTAGTTTATTTAAAAACAAAAAAAAAACGCCGTGAACTTTCGGTAAACTTTTTGGACAAGTCGAATAACTTTGAAAATTCATTAATAACGGATACGCACAACCGTTTAAAGGGAAACCGTTGGAATTATGAAATCGAGGCGGTTTTTTGGTCGTCGAACAAAACGGTATTTTAAAGTAAACGAAAACAATTTACGCGATTAAGTTAAAACGAATTAGCGATACGACTGGCAGTTAAAAAGTTGAACTTTACTTGTTTCAACAAAACTCGTAATTATTTTAGGAAAAGAAACCGTAACGGTAACGTTTTTAACCGTTTAATATAACTCGCGAAATACATTTTGGTTATAGTTTTTTTTTTATTTCGTTCGACGCCAATTACTATGACGGCTACGTCGTTTCAATCTTAACGAGCCGTCGACTATACAATATAATTACTGGAGAAACGTTAACAACGTATTTTGAATTTCGATAAAATCGTTCGTCTTCGGCGTGTTTATCATACGGAATAATTTTGATAATTAACCGTATAACCTTAAGTTCGTGTAGCGCGAATTTAAACTAATGAAGTTAATTAGTTAACGACGTAAAGTAGTAAACTATTTCAGCTAAACGGTTAAACGAAAATTGTGTTCTTAACGTTGACATTTTTAACAGGCTATATTTGAACGTAATTTATCGTTTGAAAATTTGGATTCGCCAACTTTCGTAAAACGATATTTGTCATTGAAAACTCAATTCGAATGTACATATATACGCGTGCGTACGCGCACGTTTGTGTATTTGCGCACGTGTATTTTATGAAACTACTAATAAAACGTAATTGCGCGCATTATTCATATTTACCCGAGTTGTTTTCACCAGTGTGCTCGTTTGCTTGGACTACAAGAATCGAGTTTTGAAAATACAAACCGGTTTGTCTATTCAATTGCATGTTATGTCGGTCACTGGGTTATGACGTAAAATAGCGACAAAAAAAAACCGCCGGGATATTTTTATATCTTTGCCTTAACCAAGAAGTTTTTACCTATATGCAACCAAAATTAATTAAATTTTGATTTGGTAATACCGTGTGAATCGTAAACTCGTTGTGACCATGGAATTAGAATAAAAAATTAATTTTATTGGGTTCAATAAGCGAACCGACGCATTTTTCACTTCGAAATCAAATAAAAGTGACGCGACAAATAAATTTGCGAACACCAACATAAAGTATAACTAGCGCAATATTCTTAGTTGTTTATTTAAATTTAACACAAACACACACGCGCGTACGCGTGTATAGGTATATATAATATAGGTATATAATGTATATGTATACATTATACATAAAACGCAAAAACATTTCTCGTATTTAAAACTTTTTTTAAACGACGATTAAAGAACTATAAAATAATAGCGAACATATAAAGTTCGAAAAAAATTTCGTTTAATAAATGTACGTTTACATTGAAATATACACGTGCCTTACGTGTATCTGACAAATGCATTAGCTTTTGTATTATTCGATAATATTGACGTTTTTGGTATTTTTATCATTTTTATTCAATTGAAAACAAGAGTATTCAAATTCTATTTAATTTATTTACGAAATTCGAATGAGCTATTTTATAAATCTATTTTCGTTAAAAATAATTGGTTTTTTATATTTTTAAATATTAACGAAAATTTCGATATTTCACGTCGATAAAACTCTGGCAATGAATAACATTAATTTATTTCGACGATAGTTGAACTTCCAAAGCCTCTTAAAATTGTTTAGAACCTAATTGAAAGTTTCACACATATACATTTTTTGAGAAAATTATATTTTCGAAACGAGGCCTAACCACGGCAATTCAAAAAATTCGTTTTCGTTTTCATTTCAAAACATTTTTGATTTTTTCAATTGAAACCACGTTTATTGCGCCGCGGATATATGACGGTCGTTCGGAAAATTTAAAACTTCAAAGTAGCCGAACGAACGATAGGTGTTGGTCAGATTTTCATGGAGTTCGGCGGTCGATTTCGCCGTGTTTCCATTTTCGTAAAACGAAAAATTCGACGGACGTTTAAAGCTATCCGAAACGCGAACACTGGCGTTCGATAGTAGACAAACGTCGGCGATATGTTCGTTTTGCTTGTCGATTACGGAACGTCGTCGCGCCACGCGTCCCGTAATAGTGTAACGTCGCTCAATGTTCCGTCTCGACCAAGTCGGTCGTCCAATTTTCGTAAGTAATTCTTCATAACTACGTCGCGAATTACCATCGAACCTTTTCGTTGTTCCGTTAGAATCAAAATCGGCACGGTCGAACCGTCGCTGCGGTTAGTCGCGTCGTCCCGAAACGCGTATTTATATCGTTTAAGAGTAGTCCCGTATTCTTTTTATAGTCTCGTCGGCGGTGTCAGTCCCCTCGCGCGCCGCCCATTGATAATTCTATTTCGTACGCGCGACGTTCGTACTACGCGTAGGCATTTGCGAATGAAACGCAACCGTTAGTTCACGTTGTGTCGTCGTTCACTTGCGTATAATATTCGTTCAAATCGGTATTGTTAAAAAAACGTCCTTCCGGCAACGTTAACAACACACACACACACACACACACACACACACGTTTATGACGGTATTTTTATGCCGAACTTCGAGTAGGCGATTCGTTAAAAGAAATCAACGAGTTTACCGGTTAACGACAACTCGACTTCAAAATCGACTACGACTGCCGTAAGTAGTCTACGATTTTCTACATTTTTTTTAACGTTGTTTTTTCTTTTCGCATTTTCCGTCGACGGTACTTCGCCACTGGTTTTTTACAAGTTAGTTTTTAACGGATCGAGAGAATTACACGTCGCCGATCGGCTGAGGGAAATACCGCCGCGTTAGCTAAATAAGCGCAAACACCGTACACGTGACCGAGTAACCGGCGCTAAGTGCCGGGTTTATTTCGATACCCGAAATGGCCCGGAGTGGTGTCGAAATCGGTCCGCTTCGACCTACCCGAAAACAATGCTAACCGGTTCGTAGAGCCGATTGGCGGTCGTCCTCTCGTGTGTCCGTTCGAAAAATGCGATCGAAAAATCGACGCGGAACCATTTACGAGTTCGTCCAAAGGACAAAACTATCGAATAAAGAACGAGGGGCGTTTGTTTGTCGTTTGTTTTGTGTACCGATAAACCAACGACGGTTTTAATCGTTTAAAACGAGCGCGCGCTTTTAGTGGTTTTATTTATAAACGTCCTTCGATAACGAATTCGTTTTTATTGTTTTCCAGAGCGTTGTACAGTTACCTGTACTTTTTGTATACGACGAAGAAACTGGCCAAGAACAACTGGACCGTCGCGGACATATTCAAGCACACGGTCGTGAAGAACACGCCGCACAAAGTGATATTCGTATTCGAAGACAAGGAATGGACCGCGTTACAGGTTCGTAAATTGCACAGGTTACCCGTGCGTGATCGTCGCCGCGGTACCCGTGCCGTACGAATGGCTGGCGGTGTTGTATCGGGACGTGTGGGCTCGCGCGCCGAGCGAAATATATTAAACGCCGCGTTCGTTGTCATTTTACCTTCGGCAAACGAACCGAATAACGCAGTGCTCCAGAACGTGATATACGTGTATAACAGCGGTTCCCAACCGGTTCTATTCTACATCACCCCCCTTCGTAGATTTTCAAAAATCTCGCAACCCCTCCTATAAGTTGAAAAAATTGATCGCCTCTTCGTGAAACGATTAAGTACCCCGGCGAACATTGTGAGTGTTTAGCCGTCAAACGGTTACGTTGTTCCCGTTCGTTAGATTAATCGCGTGACCGGTAGTGTGATGTGTGTGTGTGTCGCTGTGGAACGTTCGAACCGCTGTGTTTTTCGAGTATCGTTGTGTCTCGCGCTACTCGAGCTATTTCGTTTTTATCCTCGAAATAATTTACGAAAACGTTATCGGAATGATGATACGGTTCACTTCTCGTCGTGGACATTCCAATACGGCCGTACAGAAAAATCGTCAAATTTTCGTTACGATCGCGACGATACCACGGCCATTTTTTTCTTTTTTTACCTTATTAAGCGCGTATACTACGCGAAAAAAACAAACGAACGTTTCTTCGAGTTCTTTAAAATGTTCGTGTTCGATACGTTTATATACATAAAATGCGATGAAACGTGCGCCGCATAAAAATAGTTCTTAAGTTCGTATCGCATAGGATTATTTTCTATTGGTTACGACTTGACGTTATATAAATTGCGAGCCTCGGCATACGTAAAAACCTAATTTATAATTCCCGTTATGTCCTGGAGGAGGGGCGTGCGTCTTGTATTTCATTGTCGTATGTTCGTACATATTATTTAAACGTTTTGGCGAGTTAGAATTTCAAAAAGTGAAACGTATACTTACGGTATAAATATATATATTATACATATATATATATTTTATATTATATTATATATATATA
>JAIPRN010004590.1:0-14182 GCA_025469175.1 Geopemphigus sp. TES_GeoC_2020
CCCGGAAAGCTTGAAGGCAGTACTTCGGACCAGTGAGTCGCCATCATTTATTGAAAAATTCAAAATTTACAAAGTTTTACAATAATGATCATCCTTAAGACCTAGAAGCCCTTAAAATACTTCCAAAATATTATTATTCGTTGAAATATTCCAAGTCTTTGATGAAATTGGAATTTTCACGTGATAACGCGCTGTTAATTTTTTGAATCAGATTAACAATTTCATAGCCAAGTACATAGCTTTTGGTTATATATCCTTATATTTTAAAGAATAATCGAAAGGCTTTCGTTTCGTAGGGTGAAACACGATATCTACCTTAGAAACGACAATCCTCGAATGCTCGGAAACAAAAGTAATTTTTAAAATGTTTTGTACTTATTAAATTGTTGACTGAACTTACTTTGGACTATACATTTAATAAATTCAATTTTTTCAAAAATTTTGTTTGGAGAATAAAACATTATGCACTCTCGGTAACGAAAAAAACGGATCTACTAGAGAATTTTTACGAAAGATTAATAATTGTTAATTGAGATTACATAGTTTCAATAATATTGTAAGCATTTATAAATATCTGAATGAACTTCGATTATTGAACAACAGTATTTCAGTGCAGTAGAGTATAATGGAAATACAGTGTCACTGATGTATTATTCAGAACAATGAAAACGTGTTTTAAATTTTCGTGTTCGATGTATTTCTTCTGAACGAATACTCGAATTTTATACAAAATTTAAAGTTCAAAACCGATGATCTTAATAGACGGCATGAAATACGTAACACATTTTAAGTAGTCACTTTATGGGGTCGAAACGTCGCCGTTTGAAGATGGGAATGATGGGAAATTTCGAAACAAAAATTGATCCAGTTATTTTAGGTGGGACGTAGAAGACGAATACATGGTTTAACAATACTTGTATTTTAATATGGACTCGAAGTTTGAATTTGAGAGTTATAAAGAATTGTTTTTTGTTTTTGGTAAAAGCGTAAGATTTAATTCAATAAAACGTTTAGACGCGACTGTGTATATTGTAAATATAGTAAAATTACCCTCTTCGTGTCCTACATTGTCGAAAAATTCTAAGATAGAAAGTCACACGAGACGATTTTTAATTAGGGGGGAGGGAGGGCGTTTATTCATATTTAAAAAGAGGATCCGATGTAAAAACTGTTGATAATATGTAATTGGCAATATTTCTACCATACCGATGTATGGTAGAAACATAGGAAGTACAGTGTTCCGTGAGCGTGAAGGTGGCTGAAGCCAACGACTACACGAGTAAGACGATTTATTGTCAATAATGAGAACCGTAGTTGCAGCGCTGCAGACACCGTCTCGATCACCGGTATCTATAATTTAATACGATGTAATTACGAATTTTTGACACGCGACTCGCGGTCGACTTAATTGCGCATAGAATTTTCACAAAACGGTGACGAAACACGCGCAATTACTCGATTTCACGTCCGCGTGTTGTTATTATATCGTACACCGGCATTGTGCAAACAACATAGGAAAAATATAAAGTAATAATATAAACAAAAACGAAAAATACGTATATCCCGCGAGCGAGCTATTTCGATATATACCGTATATCTACACAATTTATCTAATTAGTATAACGTGAATCGCGGACATTTCTAGTGGCTTATATACCGGCTGGCGGCGCGGTGGCCGTTTCCAATCGATAATTTTTCATATCGGTTTCGCATTTTTGTTATGAATTGAAATTGTTATGAACACGAAATTGCGCGCCTACTCTGAAATAATTTCATTCCCAAGGACGCGTTATTTAGGCCTCTTTCACCCTCTCCTAGAAAAATAACAACGTAATAATATTTCGTAAAAACGTTTTGTACACATTGCGGATTGAAGCCGGTATGATTATTGTAATCGAATCAATCAGTCTACGCGATGTATACTAACGTACGATATTCTGAACATCTATTCGTAAATAGTTACGCGTGGCGTATCATATACGTGTTCTGTTACATGTATATTATCTGTTTTATCAAATAATCGAACATTGATGGCCTATAAGTAAAATAATTAAACCGGGTTCCTTATTCCAATATCCTTCGCATTTGGCATCACATTCGTTTTCATAATTTATTTTATAGGAGGAATATAATCGTACATATAATAATATTATTATATACGTATCTTATATATATATATATATACCGTTTTCACGTAAATCCTTAATTGATTAGTTTTTTTTATTTTTAACGTGGAAAATTATTTTAAAAAAATATACGAATGAAACTTAAAATCAAACGAAATCTATAGAATATTAATTTTCGAAACCCGCGATCATTTTTAAAATATAAGAAAATGTTTTAAACTTTTTTAAGAAAAGTTTTTAAGTTTTTAAAGTCTGTTGATGTTATATTTTGCACTTGATAATAAGTTATTGTTTTCAAACTCAACGTGTGTTTTATCTTTCTTTTCACGTTATTTTTATTTATTAATAATTTTAAAAAATGGATCACTTTATTTGTTCATATTTACTCGACTTTTATCACATTAATGAAATTAATAAACATGTCCAGTCTTAAGAGTGTGTGTACTCTATTAGTTATATGTATTTCTACACATTTATAATAATGAGACTGTGTTTTTTTTCGTTTTGAGAATAAAATAATATTGAAAAAAATTGAAGTAAATGTTTATTTTTCAACGTTATATTTTTGTCTAAAAATATATAAAAAATTTTTGATTTTTGAATAATCTATGATACCATTTCTAGTTAGTTTTATATTTTACTATTTATTTATAAAAAATGAATAATTATATATACTAGTTGGTTTTTATTTTCTTGTTTTAATTATAGAAAAACACAATTATATACATTTTAGAATACAATTCATATATGTATAATACATACCGCAAAGTATTGACTATAAATAGTTATTTTTTCAATTACAATGTTAAAATACGCGTTATTTGTTGAAATTATAACGCAATATATCTATATATTATGGGGA
The DNA here is from genome assembly GCA_025469175.1 of Geopemphigus sp. TES_GeoC_2020. Classification (NCBI taxonomy): domain Eukaryota; kingdom Metazoa; phylum Arthropoda; class Insecta; order Hemiptera; family Aphididae; genus Geopemphigus; species Geopemphigus sp. TES_GeoC_2020. The sequence continues at coordinate 2,989 of JAIPRN010004590.1, forward strand.
ACAGTATTTATACATAATTTTCACGCGAATAAGAATATTATTATAATGCATACGACAAAATAATATGTTAGTTTTACTGGTATTTATTTTGTCAACTTGAAGTACATCTATACAATTAACGAATTAAGTTCATAGTTATGTAAGTTCTATACGTTATTTGTTAACTTTTAGATTGATTACCTTAATGAAATTCTTAATATTAACTATTAAAAATAGCTGTTAGTTGAGTATACGCTTACATATGTAGACACTTCTTATTATAAATACGGTTGATTCGATATTAAACATTTTCCGTTGCTCTATTTTACTCCTCGAAATATTAAATTAATAATATTATTTTTATAAGACAACAACAAAATATCACAAAAAGACGTTTATATAGAGATATACGACAAAATCCAATATAAATACATACTAATTTAAATTTTAATCGTAACTTTTATAAAATTATAACTTATAAATTCGTTAATTAATGATACAAGTATAATTTAACCTAATTCTCATAAATTATTATTGAAAGAAATTTCAAGAGTAGGTCATTGTTTTTCGAAGGAATTTTAATTGTTCATTGAAAATAGAACTATTTTTTCATAGATATGTATTGGATTAAAAAAAATATTTGGAAAACTATGAATAAATACGTTTGTTTGTTTACTTTTATTTAAATAATAATTTATATTTTAATATATAGTTTTAAATAATTCTAACTTGATTATTTTGTAATAAATGTCGACTTTGAAAAAGAGTTACTTATTCATATTTTTGCTAAAATTTGTTCCGAGTTCAATTTTATTTTGGTTTTTTGACAATTTTGTTAATTTATTTCGATAATTTTCTTTTAAAATTCAACTTAGGTATATTAAAAAAAATTGAAGGTGCGCAATAGTTTATATTTTGTTTTAGTTAATAGTTTATATTTAAATATCTATATTTTGTTTTTCAAACAAAATGAACAATTAAAGTTGACTTAATATTTGTGTTTAATGATTTAGTTAAAAGTGAAGTCTATGAGATATTATTTATTTAACTGAGATAACATTAACAATTTTGTTTTAATTAACCTTTTTTCTTTCGGGGTTGTTTTTTTGTAAAAAATATATATTTTTTTAAAATTTTGAGCAAGTGACTGAAACGTTAAATTTGGTCCAACATAACGTACCTAACAACAAAATTATATTTTCAATTGTGGAAGAATTTGTTTGTCAGATTAGTATTAAAATAAGTATACATATCATATTTATTTTTAAGTCATGGATTCAACGGTATAGTAAACTTGTAATTATAGAAATGCAGTTATAATTTTTTTATAACTTACCTATTTTGTCATAATGTGGTAATCGTTGATACCTTTCCCTAGAATTTCAGAAATTTCAGAAACAATAGTCCCTTGAAAGAGCATTCTACATATCACTAACACACCTAAGTTCAGTATGTTGCCCTATATGGTAATTTAATTAACAAATGATAAAAATACGTAAAATATAACAATTTTTGGATTTACCTTATCATCTTGTTAGCGTCCTATCTTGAAAATATGATATGCAATTAAAATATTACAATATTTCTAATTTACGTCAGAATATCATGAACTAGTTTTTCACGAAAATAATATTTTAAAAATATTTAATTCTTTTTTGTAATTATGTATGCAAAGAGATAAAAGGACACATTATGTTCTGCCATGTAAATTTTGATCACTTTTATGATGAAAATCAAAAGGCATATCGATATTTTGTTTCTTATATAACAAATGTATCAATATTTACGAACGTTCCAATGCATAAAAAATTATGGAACTGAATGATTTTTTTGATCCGTCGAAAAATGTTGTTCCATTTTCGAACAAATTTTAACGAATTAAAATTTTCCTGGGCGCATCACCTTATCAATATAGTGGTGCTTAATTTAGTAAAAAGTTTATGTATGTTAAGTAAATTATCACTCCTTAATGACGAAATCAAATTTAAAAATTAGTGCCAATGGTTTATAATTAATTTTTATCGGATTAAGAATTTGTAGTGAAGTCAATCTTTTCGTCTTGTAAAATTTTATTAATTTATAGTTGTAGTTTTCAAAAAGTAACATAATATCCTCTGAAAGAAATAAAAGATTTCTGATTAGGATTGTATAGAATATAGTTTGAGGGGATCAAAATATCTGATATTCATGACTTGTAACCTAAAATTTACGTCTAATGGTGATGAATTATAAAAAATAAACTAACAAAAATAGTTTAGTTATTATTATTATTTTTGTTTTGTTTTTAATGATAACTATAAATAATTAATGACACAAAATGTAATTGAATGTTTTCCCATTTTTGATTATAATATAATAAAAACATAAACTATATAAAATATTACATTTTTAATATAACGGTCATAGAGTTGAAAAAAGAGATTCCTATGTACCCTCAAAGGATGAGAATTTCATCGAATTCAATATTTATTCGTGGTAGACGTTTTTATATATATATGTGTGTGTTAAACATATAAATATATTACAAATTTGTTTTTTAATTACTTAACTTATAAATAATCCGCAGTACAGAAATATACATTTATTTAGTTATTAAAAATAATAGTTTTTCCAGTGATCATTACGTTTCAAATTACCGATAGTTATTTTTCGACTTACATGCATCGTTTCCATTGTGGTGTCCAAATTTTTCGTTATTTATAATCACGTTAGAAAAACATGTTTTCTTCGTAAAATTCACACAAAACGAAATAAACGTATTAAAATGTTTATAGGTATATGCGTGTTCGCGTGTTCCTGTGTCTTATGGCTCTTATGTTATAATAATGTGTGTTTTATAGTTTACGGAATTCAGGTGTTATATTATATTATGTGCACTTATATCAGTAGGGGTATCCGTAACAAATCAACAATAACGATTTGTGTTATTATATTTTTTTTAAAAAAAATAAAATAAAATAAATTATTACCACCTACCGTTGACCGAAAGTAAAATGATTCGGTTAAATTTATAATAAATATAGGTAAATGGCTAATGTTAATTATTCGTTAATTGTTGTAGGCGGTGAAAAGTAAAATTAGTGATATAACATAAAAGGCCGCGTGATTATCGTTTTTACAATATATTTGTTTGGACAGTGTCGTGAAATGGAATTATTATATATCCTAACAAGTATCGTTAGATTTTAATTTTACACAAAATAATTTATTATTTTTGTCTTTTCCTCGTAAAATTTATTATTATATATGACTTGATAACTTTTAATTGCTATTTTAATAAATAAAATGGTAGTGTGTTATATAGTTTCTCTATTGTTGAAAAATGTATAGGATATGCATAAAATTCGAACGATTTGGGGACTCTTGTTGGGTGATTCATTAATTAAAGCGAATTCAAACCAATAGAATAGTGTAGCTATCGATTTAGCTGTAAAGTATAATATTGTCCAAATGCCGCAGAATTTATTAGTGACTAGTGATTCCAAACCCGGCACAGCATTATCAATTTTAATAAATATTGAATCAGTTTCTAGATTTAATACTTATAATAAATAAAATTATATCCCAATATCGAAATGGCCATAAGAATTTTTCTCCCCGTTCAATTAGAATGAAAAACTAACGTATTTGAGGCCTGTAATTAATTGGCAAAAATAATTTTGTGTAGTCATACTACCAATTTAAACAGTAATTTTAAAGGACTTTTTAAACAAACTGAAATATATTTTTATTGATTAGGTGTCGAGCTAATTTATGTGACAAGCAGCTAATACTTAAAACATTGTACGCTGATCAAAAAATGGCGTATTCTGGTCGAATTTTACTTTAGCGTTTTATTCGTATTTTTTACGTTATCCTAAAAATTAATTAGAAAAGATAATACGAAACAAAACACTTACGATCGTGGTAAAAATTTTGTTTAATAAACAGCGAATTTTACAAACGATGTTAATATTTGTTTTAACGTTTTCTATACTTTTGTAATGGAAAATACGTGCATTTATTACATGTATAAGCCTAGTCGTTATTAAATGCGTTATTAAAAATCGTTATTAAATTTATTTTTCATTTAGTTCATACGGCGATTTAATTAGGCTATATAAACGCACGAAATAAATGTAAATTCTATATCGTAAAATACTCCCGTTATTTGTCATTATAGGCAATTTTGTATGTTCGCGTGCGTTGAAATTATTGTAGTCGCATTCGTTTCTAGTATTACTATTATTCGTTTTGTAATAAAAACGGTGTTGCTAATAAACAATAATAATAATAATATTAATAATAATAGTATTAAGAAATAAATAAGTTCTATATCGCATTAATTCTTAAATTATATTTTAAGAGGTCCCCCAATTAATTTTCATAGAGGTCCGTTTCAAAATTTACAAAACCTGCTGTGGTCCAAGACACTGTTTTAAATTTTTTTCTTATCGTTATGGACGTGAAACAATAATAGATATGTTATTTAATTAATAATGTTTTATTATATAAGCAAATAAGTTTTATTATTTTGTTAGATAAATTAATTTTTGGTCTTGTAGAATATTATTTGAAAGCAACAGTTTTGTGTATTTGTATGCAATTCGTAGAGGCTAAAATAAATCTTTCTGTTGTTTTTAATAACAACATAATAAAATAGAATTCGAAAAAAGTTTATTATTTTAAGGATTGAGTTTTGTCCTAGAATGGTAACACTCGCACAAATTTGTTATCCGTCAATGTTCTATTACAGTAGATCACAACGGAGATGCCGGTGATTGCTAGTAATCATATTTTAATACGAATTAAGTTTAATTAATTAATATTGATATGTCGGACTAAAACAATAATGGTTTCAACGTTGCCGGAATTAATTTTTTTATTCAATATGCACAATTCTAATCGATCAGAACGTTACAGTTCCTAACGCTTTTGCTTGTGTGGGAGAGAGAGAGAGAGAGAGAGAGAGAGAGAGAGAGAGAGAGAGAGAGAGAGAGAGAGAGAGAGAGAGAGAGAGAGAGAAAAAGTTAAAGAAGAATGTTCACAATAATACATTGCTGTATTTATCCATATTTCCAATCTTGTTAATATTGGCTCTGACGGCAAAATAAATTGTCATATTTCGAAAAATACGTATTCGGTAAGAAGCTTTTAAATTTTTTTTGTGTCTAAAGTCAGTTTATCAATTTTAAAGAATTGTAACCTAATTTCATCGCATATTCGGTGTTAATCGAAAGCTACATAAGTGTAGAATATTAACGACTAACATTAAATTGTTTCATTTTTGGATAAAATGTTTTAACGGTATCATCTCAGCTTTTACCATACATGGCGCCGCATCTGATAAGAATATTAAAATATTTTCGTCCCTAACTTCATCGGGCCATCAACTCAGTAACGACTTATCAACTAATCGACTAATTGTAGTAGTTTTATCTAAATCTTCCGAACCAAAATAATATTTTACCTGGGCTATCAATCACTTATGTGCCTATTATTACGTTTGACGTACCGACCAGATACATCTGTTGTCTCATCAATCGATACCCGTAATTTCTTTACAGACTTATACGTCCTTATTTTACGTATTGTTAATGCCTGGCATTTATTAAGATACATTTTACATATTGTTAATTGATCTGGTATAATTCTATTGGTATACTTCTATAGCAATGATCAAAAAGATGATCGAGATAATTAAAAAAGTTGTAGATTTGGCCATGGTATAGCGGTGCAATGTTCGTAATTGAAAGTTTATGCCATCGATTAGCCGATTAATAGAGTTCGAGTTGCAGATATATTTTGTTATTTTTTTTCTACGCTCGTAATAAGTTTATTTTGCACGACGTGCCGGATTAACTGTAAATATTTTCTCTATCGAAACTATTATGTCACAGATTTTTTGTAAACAGGTACTACGTGGTCGGTGTTAAAAATATATTTGCCAAATTCAGACATACGCGCGTAAATGGACTGACCAACGAAATATTTTGTTTAGGTGTTTTAACTTATTTTTTATCTTTTAAAATATGCCTAAATAATAAGTATAATACACGGTATTACAGTTTTATCACGTATGTCGGTGAACACCAAATTCAAGATAATATCATTTCATTATGTCGTACGATGGGACCGAATGGTCGGTCAGTACACCGCTATTTTCCACTCTAACCGTATTCTAAAACAATACTTTACGTAATATTTAACCTATTAAATACGTGAAATCCGGCGAACATTATTGTGTTTGTAATAAACTTAATTTATAACGAGATAATTTCATTTTCATCAATACCTATTATTCTATTAACAAATGTATGTCGGGTTCGTCGTTGTAAATATTGCACTTAAAAATCAACGTTTTAGTGCTTCGTTAATAACATTTTAAAGTATATGCAACATGTCAAATATACGAATAAAAGGTTATAAACTAATATAGAAGTGTAAGAAAGGCATATTTGAAATCGTACGAAACCGCGAAAAAATTGAATTTACGATTTTATATTTAAACTTTGTGACGTATTAACCGAATTTTGTTTTCAATTAGTTGGGTGATGGAGTGTTATGAAAAAAACTGCAAATGCTACAAATTCCCAGCTCTAATTTATTAAGATCTGAGGTTGTAGCAACGTTTAAAAACGCTCTCGTAAAACATTTAACAGTATTTGTGTAATGCAAAAAATTACTTTTTTTATTTTGAATAACTTGCTTTTTATTTGAAACGTCGTTTGGTGTAATTGATTGTGATCAAGTATTCACGACGATTATTGATTAATCAAGATTTGAAATTATTTTTTATGAAGTTCACTTTAAAAGATACTCTTTCGCTCATATCTTAAGTACATTTTTAGACATGATTTTTATTTCTATGTATATTCTAGAACAAATAAATTTTATTTAGACTTAATGACGTCGTAGCGTTTGAAAACCAGTTTTCATTTGTGATCGATCCACGATTTAATATTTTGTTTTAAGAAATCGTTTTTGCCGGTAATCAATGTTTATATATTTATACTCGTGTTTGTTGATCGTCGTAAATTAGATTTATTTAATTTTTTTGGCTAACTGTTGGCATATATCTTACTGAATACTTACAAAAATAACGAAACTTTAAATAGAAAAAAGCTTTAATTTAACGACCTCGAATAACATTGTTTCGTAATATTCTCACGTGTTATTATAGTTCCGCTAAATTATTGGCCAAGTAGCTTTAAACGATTATTAAACGCGATTTTCCTTTGATCCGACGAATCGACAAATGGAAAAACTATTTTTAATTTTTAACAATTATTGAGTATAGAAAATATGCGCTCACAGTTATTTTTCTGTAGTTTTTTGCATAATATATAATTATGATTATGATATATAATATTTATATTTATATTTTTTTTTCGCATTCTATATTATGATTACACCGCGTAAGTGCTCCGAAATTGATATTTACCGTAAACGAATATCAGTGTTTAAAAAAAAATAGTTTTGACTGTTATGCGTGTCGGGGTTATTTCTTAAATTGTAAACATTTTCCAAAGATCTCTTTTTTTATATATATATATTACGACGTGGTTAAAAAAATATTTGCTTACATATTTATAAAGTATTTAAATGCGCGTTGTATTATTTTCCGTAGCTCCGTGGTTACCTTGAAATTTTAATTTGAAAAAAATACGCGGTCGACACGTATTTTTGGATAATTTTATGTTCGAATAACGGGTACAAGTCGGCATTTTTACGCTTCTTTTCGACTTCCAAAAATAATCTAATATACTCTCGTTGTTCCGTAATATTGTCGTCTATCGTAAAAATGCTAGTTTTATACGAAGACTTCGAACCCAAAATTCGAGTGCTCGTTGTTAGAGATAACGACTTCAATTGTGAACGCCGAATTAGCGATAACCATATTTCTACTTTGTTTGGGTACGACGATATTGCGCCGATACCGTTAAAAGGTTCACCGTAAGTGTATCGGTATATAGATATGTTCGTTGATGGCACCCCTGGTACGCGCGTATCGAGCGACGCTTACGCGCTATTCGATTATCTTTCCAAAACCGTAGACAACCTGTTACTGTTTGGACGGTCTGACGGTGATGCGTCGTGCGCGTGTGTACCGTGACTACGTGATTCTATCATCTTAAACCGTCGAATCGCTACGTTTAGAGGCGAATAAAAAAAAAAAAACTCACGATCCATATTAAATACGTACGTATATTACATGCAAAAATACGGGAGTAGAACAAGAATACGCGGACTTTTATAATACGGGACTATAGATGTGTATCGAGAAAAAAAGTCGCGTGTAATAGTCGTACGGTCGGAAAACGACGAGAAAGTGGCGGCGTGGACAGATCGTCGTCTCAGCGGTACGTCGGGTACGGATGATGATGATAGTCGATGGTTGGATAGACGGGCGCCGCGTACGCGTTGACCGGCCGGTGGTACGCGTTAATCACGGCTCCTATCGGCTCCTTGGTGACGACCGCGTTGAATCCGTTGTGCGGGTCCGCGGTGTAGTCCACGGTGCGCTTGGTGCCGTCCGGGTCGATAAGGCTGTACGAGCCGTGCACCACGTCCCCGTGACGGCTCTCCCGCTGGCTCTTCGAGTCGCCAGTCAGCTGATCGTGCACGCCGTACGCGTACGCGTACGACGGGTCCGCGTCGTATTCCGCGTCCGTGTAGTGTGGCTGCTGTTTGTACTCGACGTACAGGGCGGGTGCGTAACCGTGTGAGACGACCGGTGGTGGCGGCACGTAGACGGACGAACCGTCGCGCACGACTACGGCGGCGGCGCACAGCGCCGACACGAACACCGTGATCTGCGGAACAACGCGACCGTAGGTAATTATAAATAATCGGCGGTTAGGTTAATCTATTTTGTCCCGAAGGTTAATAATTCGACTACGTCCGCCGTCCGTCCGGGGTTCTATCGGCCGTCGAGGAGGAGCGATCGGCGGACGACTACCGTTAACGATCTACCCACCGGGGCTACGAAACCGTTTCGTTGGACGTTATTTTTTATTATATCGATTCGCTTATAAAAGAACAAAAATCACGAGAAATTCCCGACGTTTACGCGCAACGTGTGTCTGTTACGTACGAATTAAACGCTCTCGCGTACGTGCCCGTCGATTTCGCGCGATTTATTAAATTTATTCTCGGGTATTTACGGTTGAAACGGAAAAATGACGAACGGTTATCGCGTTACTGGATATTCGTCGAATAACGTAGCGTTGGACGGTTGTTTTAGTTGTAAATTGGTAAATCGTAATTGAATCGGAAGAAAACCGTCGTGTCCTATCCTTCCGCGTGGTTAATTGTCATCAACTTTAATCGTATTGACCACAATACAGTACAGCGAATAGTATTTATGTATCGATCCGGCGATTGTCCAATAACGACGTTTGCGGACCGATTTTAGATCGCCGCCATGGTTTTTACTCAGTACGTTTTGTTTCCAATCTGGCGCGCAACGTTTACTAGACGCGTTCACGTTCGCGTGATTTATCGATTTCGTCATTATCGGGCCGTTCTCCGATATTATTTTCTTATAACACGATCGCACCCCACCGTACGCTTTTACTATTTATATACGAAATATACGCTTTTCTACGTTAATAGATTTCGGCCCGCTTCAGGTTTTACGAATTTTACGGGCACGTCGGTAAGCGTTTTAATATTTTGATTTCTGTCGGCCGACTTCAATTTCGATATCGAATTTGACGGCGATTTTGAGCGGCGCAATCTTTCGCTAGTCGCGCTTCAATTCTACATATACGAAACCTTACCACATTTTATTCAACGTCGTAAAACCTTTTGCCGCTTTATTCTTGCCGGATATAAGTTTATTTGTAGACATTTTTTATTCTTTTAATTTTTTCATTCTAATCTACAATATACTCTATGTCCAACAACTCGCGAACGTGATATAACATATATGATAGAGGAACCGATTAGTGTTTATCGTCGAAGTTGTTTCAAATTATAATTTTAGTTATTTGGCGGAAAATTTCGAAGGGAGGCGGCGATTTTTTTATTATTACGTTTTGCCCGATTCGTGTCTTGGATGTACGAACATTTCTTCCATAATGGCCGAACGTATTAATATTTTATATCGCGTTATGTGTATACAAGTAACTGATAAAATTAACTAGAAAAAGGACAATAACGGTCGGGGGGATAATGCTGAGCGAATTATTAATGTGCGATGCTCCAAGTGTTTTAGGATTTTAGGAAAGAAACGTCACAGATTTAACGAACCTGTACATTTATCGACAATAAGAACACGAACACATATTCCACCAAAGACTCGAGGTTTCCGTTATACTTCAGACGATATTTTCGAATCGTGGAAACGTTCTGAGCGATTCGATAAACAACGGAAAGTACCGAAATTCGAATAAATTATCCGAAACGCTTGTTTTATATGCAATTAGATCACGAATCGGGCAAAGAATAACGAAAACGCGCCAAATTTATGACCCAAACAATTTCGTAGTATGACGTAACACTCCGTATATAAAGTAACGTTAGTTTTTGAAGTAATACTTCTATTGTTACGGTGGTTGGCGTTGAACAGGCGTACATAAGAAAAACCTATGCGACGTTTAAAGGAGGAAATTACTAATTGCCGACTTAATCGAAATATTAACGTACGTGAATACTTAACGAAATATTATTAACGACTCTCTCCTGCGAAGATTCATTTCAGTCGGATGCGTAATAACGAACACTTTTTTTCGGCGTCTTGGAAATAACCGAATCATTTATTACAAACATCGGTTCGTAGAGTTATCCTGGAGAAGGAGTTTACTCATTTAAAGCGTAATTCGAATTAAAAATCGATAATTATTTTTCGTACATGCGCACGAAATTAAACGAGATTAAAAAGACGTTAAAAAAGCGTTCGAGCTTATTTTTCTCGATACTTATGAATACCGAATGTTCCGTACAGATTTAAAGAAGGATACATAGGTTTCGATGAGCGTAAAATGGTGATTAAATGAAAACGAATATTTAGTCGAAAAATAAACCGCAGTTTATAAAATTGTATTCATTACGTAAGTTGTATTATATACGAATACTTCGTGCCCGTCGATCGAACAAAAAATCGTGTATACTCGGAAAATCCATAATTATTGTAATACGCATACGCGACGCGGTAATATTCGAAAAACCGTCGCACTCGTCATAATGTACTTACCGTTAATGCCATAGTTGATGCGCGTGCGGCGTGTTG
>JAIPRN010004591.1:0-14175 GCA_025469175.1 Geopemphigus sp. TES_GeoC_2020
CAAATGGCGGGCGGGAATCGGGACGTGGCGGCGGGGCGGAGAACGATAACAAATTGAAACATGTCGGACCCCGGGAAAATTAATTATTCTTTCGTTTATTTTCAATTATAAAACGTCGGCAGGAATTTTCATACTTACGAAAATGTCCGCCAATAAGCCATTATTATTTTTATAAATAAAATTTACTCGTTCGTAATAAAGAAAACGAAGTACGCGAGTTCTATAAATCCCAATTATTTATCGCGAGTGGGGTAATTTGTAATTTAGCGTTGGCTGATGGTCTGAAAAAAGCGTTTCGTGATATTATTTTACATTTATTTTCCAACGTAGCAAATAATATACTATCGAAAGTGGGTTCGCTACGAAATAACGCGCCATTCATTACGCCAATTTTATCTCCAACTAAAACGTTTTCAAATACAAATATAAAACGTATGGCGAAATCTGTGTATTATTCTTTTTATAGTATTTTCGTTATTAGATACGAGGGAAATTTTTTTAGTAAATAATTTTTAAAAACAAAGCGAAGTTAGATAGAATATAAATGTATTAGATTGCGCAATAGCTAAGAAAGAGAAATACCATTTTTTTTCTAGGTACATTTTTACGACATATTTGTTTTTGACGAAAATATTCGACATAAGATCTAGACGAATTTTGTTAGAAGATAAGTGATTAAACGTATTAGCTTTTTTAATTCAAATTTTCTCCAGTTGAACTATTTGCGCGTCGAATTTCGAGGAAGTCTCCCTATATACGGTATTCGTTTAAAAACATACGAGTTGAATGTATACAATTTCGCGTTGATATTCTCGCACAGACATTCCGACATACGAAAACGTATATTTGAACGTGTCAATTTTACGACGATAATCACGACCACTAAAAGGTTAAACACTACGTCCGTAATAAACGAATAATATTTCGTCGAAGTTTGAAACCGTCCGTCGTATTAAAATATGCGCAGTTTAATACTTAGACACTATCGACGTAAACTGTACATTTCTAATAAAATGAAAACTATCGATTTCCGTTAGTAAATTTAGATTTTTTTTGTAATTTTATATCATACCTAAGCGTCTTTATAACGCACGTCTATTGACTAGCTAGGGAATTCATTGCGTACTGGCTCGTTATCGACGCGTCGATATATTAAAAAACAAAAAAAAAACTTAACCGGTGGTTTTTTTGTGTTAATCGTGTTTTAGCGGTTGCCAATTTCTCGCACGTACCACAATAGATTAGAGACGGTAACCGAGTACCGTTCTTTTTGTGTCGGATTCCGCACGTGGGCACGGCGTACGTCGTACGAGTGGAGTATTAAAAGAAATACCGCGGAAGACGGGACGAAGACGGCGTCGGCGAATTTATCATTTGATCCCTATTAATCCGATCTCGGCTCGGAGGATACTTTTAGTTTTTTTCCCGGTCTTTCCCCGCCGAATCGACATCGAGAGACGTAGAATAAGTGGATTCATTTATCTTATACCCGCGGCTAATTGCGATGGCCCCTTCTCTGCGCTGTTTCTGCAACTGCCGCCGTCGCCGCCGTTACCACCGTTCCAAACCCTTTTTCTCATTTTCTACCGTTACGCGCGCCGCCGTGCAAAATAACGAAATAAGAGGGACCGGCGAACTGCAGCATGAAAAAAGAAAAACGGAACGATCGTCTTTTTTACGACCCCTTTAAACCCCTTCGAAAAAAATATATACCTACTGCCCTCGTCGTCGCGCACTCTTTATTTTCGCTACTAATCAAACTCCCTTCGTTTTCCCGATTTTTCTCCGTTGAATCCCCCCACATCTACTCACTACTACGTACAAATCGTCTGCACCCCATCGCCAGAAATATATATATATATATTGTATAAGCCTCTGTCGTCGATTTGCCGTATGGTGTCACCGCCGCAGCTAAAATGGGGCCGAGGAGGGACGAGCTATTCATTTCCGACGGGATCAGCGCGCAATAAAACCCAAGTTCGCGAAATAATATAGCCGTGTATCGAGTCATATTTAACGGAAAATATGTTCAAACGTCACGAAAATTAAGTTCTAGACCGATTTAGCCACGTCAGATTAGAATCGTATATATTATATATTTATACGTAATTTGTATATAACACACACACACACACGACATTATATATTAAAATCGTGTTCCGCGAACGGTATTATTTGTCGTTTGAATCGCGAATATATTCGATTTTTTCTCGTAACGGGTAAATTTTAAACAACAATACGACTATTGTTACTTTAACACAATGTCTTTCTTGTCTTATCACACTGAGTGGTGTTTAACGGGTAAAATATTTTTTGTTTCGCCTATTATAAACGAAAGAAAATTTACGACTCTGATGTGACGTTAAAATTAACCGATTTTCACCCACATTTTATAGGAACCGTTTAGTTTCAAATAGTACATTACCACCGCTACTGTAAACGAATAAGCCAGAGGGTTCTATGTACACCTGTTACAATAAAATAATGACATTATTCGCGTTTGAAAACACGTATTCTCCTATTTGAATTTGTTTTGCCGAGTTAGTTTTAAATTCGTTTCGTGCAAGTACGAGTTGAAATATAAACACGTTTAATTTAACTTCGCAACATTTGGTATGTATTTTTGTTTTATTTCGTAATTTTTTTTATGTTTCATAATCCTAATAAAAGTTTTGTTATTTTTAAAAGTTTTCCTGTTATTTTACGTTTTTAACGCTTATCAAACGTTCGAATGAGAATTAATAATTTTGATAAACGATAACGTTATGTCTCGATATTTATTCAAGAATTTTTATTTTAACATATTAGGACGGCCATCAATGACTAGAAATTTTGTTTTTTCTGGTTAAATTTTTAGAATTTTCAACGCAATATTTCAATCAATTTTAATATTTTTTAACTATTAGAACATTCGAGTTCTATATATTACGATTGTAAGGATTGGAAATAAAATATAATATGCTTTAATATCGGAACAAAAAAACTTTTAAAAATTAAAAATTAACAATTAAAGGATTGTTTAAAAAATCTTAGTTGCTTTGATAACATAAAAAAAGATAATTTTATTATTAAAAATAATTATAGAAATATTTTTCTTAATTATATGATTATTTTTTGTTAATTATAACTATGTGGTTTTTAATAAGTACATTTTACTATTTAAATGGTTCATAGAAAATAATTATGAATAATTGTACTTTAGTGTACACTTTATAGTGTATTTATTATACGAAAAATTGTACATTTTTATGGAAAGATTTTAATTTAAAATTTTCAAACCTCTTCAATAAAAGTTGTATAATATATTATCGACAATATTGAAATAGCTAATGTACATCATAAGAAAATACACTTTTGTTTAATGTCAAAACAATTTAGTTTAAATTATAATTTAACGCCGTGTTAATAGAAAAACGTGTTAATTACCCGGTTACGCGGAGAAATATATAATTATAAAAATAAGTTATTAAAAATAAATTTAGAGAATACTTAAAATACTCTCTTTGAAATATAAAATAACTACAAATAGGTTATTTTTGTTATTAAAATATTTAATTTTTTTATATTTTTAATCGTGTCAAATACATCAACATATTCATATTGAATTACTAATACGCGTATGTTTTTAACTTGGGCTTCAACAAACAATTTACTTTATATATAATACTAGACAAATAATCTAATCTATTCTCATAGAAATTAATAATAATAATAATAATAATAATAATAATAATAAAGTACAAATCGTAAACAAAAAATAATCGAAAGCACAATAGGATCCAAATTTTAAAATTAATTACAGTTAAAAAAACGTCGACATTTAATTTGAACACGTGCGTAACAACAATGAGTATTGCAATAGACTAGTAGTGCAATACTATAGAGTAATAGTGCAATAGACCTACTATCATATATTTCGATTATTATTAAGTACTTAAATCATAAAGCATTAGTTTAATAATTCTACAGCCACGTCAAACAACCAGCTAACTAACTCGTGCTCCGTAATATATTGTATTTAATTAGTTACTTAATTTTTTATTTAGATATAAATTTAAAAAAAAAAACGGTCATCAATTTTACGGATATACGTTAGATGTTCACTTCGTCAAATCTTCACGAAGGTAATATTATTTATTAATACTTCCGAGGAAAAGTGAAATAATTTATACACGCCGAGGAATTATAAATACTACATCGACGCTTTGAAAAATGTATTTCGGATTTTTTGTCACCCACGCGTTTATATAGATTGAAGTAGTTGAAGTAGGAAAAGTGTTCGATTTTCAATAATTATATATTCGCGTATTTTGGGTTAAGTGTTTTGTAATAAATTGAACGATTTGACTTTAGATAACGAATACGACACGTTTAATCAAGTAATTGATGCATATTGAGTTTTCCGACAATAGCGACGATATTATATTTGACACGTTTTTGTCGGAAGAGTTTCAAGAAGTAAATTTTACTACTACTATAGTATTGAGTGATCGATTAATTGATTCAAGACAGAATATTACAACGGTAAAAAATACGGTTATTTAATAATAATGTTTTAATTAGAAAAAAATTGGAAAATTATAAATATTATATTTCGAACCATTTCCAACAGATAAAACCAAAATTAGAAGGGACCAAAGGAGATTCCGGATTATCTCGGGCACTGTTCGACGACATGTCCCTCATACAAATAATTTGATGAAGAGTTGGCATACCGGACCATGTCACATACTCATTTCCAATTAAATTCCGTCTTATCAAGTTATCGATGACTTTTGAAAAGTAACGAACCGAGATTGAGTTAAATGGAACGATCTAGGAATACGACGAAAGACGAAAAATACAATTTTGAGAAATCTAACTGAAACCCTGACTATATATTTCCAGACTGGGGATATATTTTTCAACGTAATTTTTATTTTTTTATGTATACGCGTGTTTCAAATTAGAATTTTAATACTATTTATAAATTTAACGAAAAACAAACTTGTTTATGATAAATTGTCCATAATACGTTACTATGCGACGTATTTGGATATATATATAATTTTAATCGATACGGCAAAAATGGTACTTTATTTAAAACGTCGTTTTGATTAAATTAATGAACTTTTCGTATAGGCATTAAAGAATTATTCCACGAAAGGGTATAAGCGAATAGGTGAATGTTTCATGGCGAAACAATTATCGATTTTATAAAATCGTTCGGTAATTTTATTAAAGTTGACCGTAGACGAATATTTGAAACATCGTTGCGCACGAGCTACTATATATCCGTTTTGAACGTCGAGCCATTTGATGGACATATTTGTCGACGTTTCGCGTCACTCTTACATTAGCGTTGTCCACTAGCGATATCTATCAAATCAACCCTTCGGACTTCCTGCGCTTAGCGCACTCGCAATTCGTTTTTTACCCCGTCGTGGCGTTGTTCGACTCGAGTCCGCGGCCAGGTAGCGTTGGACGTACCGAATCCGATCCGTAGGGGGAAGGTTAACA
Source organism: Geopemphigus sp. TES_GeoC_2020 (assembly GCA_025469175.1). Taxonomy (NCBI): domain Eukaryota; kingdom Metazoa; phylum Arthropoda; class Insecta; order Hemiptera; family Aphididae; genus Geopemphigus; species Geopemphigus sp. TES_GeoC_2020. The sequence continues at coordinate 5,500 of JAIPRN010004591.1, forward strand.
GCTACCACACGATGTTCACGTAGCAACCCGCGGCGGCAATGACAGAGGGTCACGAAAAATAATAATATTATTACACGACACACTATAATGTCGGAGCGCAAAGACGCGTTTATATTATTATTTCGTTTTAGTCGGGAGGCTCCTAAGACATTTTCATTTAGATAGAAAACGGTTCAAACAAAATGTGACCAACCGTTAAAAAGAATTGCGTCGATTCGAATTGATTTCTTATTTTAAGTATTTCTTAAATACGCGTGGAAAATATTTTTGATATTATAAAAATACGAATATAATTTAGAATTTAGTATTATTACGCAAGTTTAACGCGTCGATCCGCGTTACGTGGTAACAAACGATTTTGGCAACCGAATTTCCGGTTGCGCAAATCAAATTCCGCCGATGCGACAATGATGTCGTGTATCGTTTTCATAAAATTCTAAAAGTTTTAAATTTTGCAAACTTTTCATACGGGAGTATTTCTAGTTGGTGGGAGGCATTTAAAACTCTAAATAACGCTTTTAAAACAAATTTGATATAAATATACCGAGACGTGGGACGAATATATGTCGGAAAAATGTTACTATGGTCGATGTCCTGTATTTCCATGCACACCCCTACCTCTTGGATGCCCTTTTGTCGGAGGGTAGAGTTTTGAACAATTAAAACTACGATATAAAAAAAAACCGTTTATATTTTACACGCGATGACGTGTATTCGACATTTTTGTTCGCTTCCCAGTATTACGAAAAATATTTGACTTCACGACGAGTACATTGAACGACGCCTTTGTTTATAAATAAATAAATATATATATATTATAAAATTATTCGTGGTCAACAGGCGTTATTCGTTTGATCCGTTTTAAATGTAAATGCCATAAAACGCGCGAATTGTCGGTCACGGTAGGAGCACTTTTCAAACTATTCGAAACGCGCTCGACAAACGAAAATAAAATCGGGGTTTTTGGCAATAGATAACCAAACACCACCTTACACCCCTTAATAAACACGTCACGAAGCATATACGGAATGGCACGATCATAATATCTTCTAAAAATTTCACGCAATATACGGTGGCGTAATTTTTAAATTTTGAGCCGAAATTTTCCATCCGTCTCGCTAAAGTATACATATAACATCGTTAAGCATTTATATAGTAAAGTAAATAACGTTTTTTTTTTCATTAGCGTAAATGTGCACGTAATTTTTTGGTCATATCGTAATGTATACTCGTATATATTAAAAAGACATGTTTCGAACGGATGTTTTTAGTTTTCCGTACCGTTTCTGTTTTAGACGATCAGACGAATTTTCCGAAAATTCATTTACGCCGAGTTAACCATTAATGAATTAACCGAGACGATTCCGAACAATTTTTTATCGGAGTTTATCTGCTTTGTATACGGTAAGGATACGGTTCGGGGTTTTATGGAACGTATTGGAATATATCGATGAAAACGGTACGAAAAAACTTGTATTCGATCGGTGTTTCAGATTTTTGCCGCATTTCAAAATTCTAGGTTGCAGGCTTCAGATAAGTATTCAATAACATTTTGTATGATGGAACATTTGTTTTTGTAATAATTTTTGGAATTCCAGTGAACAATTACGAGCGAAAGAAACTAAATTAAACGCAAAATCGATAGTATTTTTTGCGAACGTACGTGGTGTGTTCAGTTAAAACACGTTTATCGTTGTAAGGTCGAGATATTTGAATTTAGTATCTATTGGGTACTCGGGTATCGTTAGGTTTAGAAGTGAATATTACGCGGATGAAGTTATTTTTAGTGATATCAGTTCATTCGACTAATATTAATATAATAATTTGGTTTTATTATTATAGATTGGCGGTATAGATTAGTAAACGGATTTAACGTTTCGATTATTATATTTTATAAAATAATCGTGAAAACGAAAATTGAACTAATCTCCGTGACTTTCAAATTTGGCGTATAGTCGAGTAGATAAAAACAAAATTTCAGTTCTTACACGGAACTAAGAAATAAAATATTTATTGAAAACGACAACGGTAGCTGAGTTCCGGTACGGTTGGTCGTACCCTCCGATCCTTTATAGTTACGCCATTGGTAATATACGTCGTCGGTATTACAATTCGGGGTTTCCTTATTTTTCTTTAATTTCGTTGGACAAGACAGAGAAAAATGACCTTCGAGGAAAATGTAACCATTAACCCGGACGACCCGCGAAGATCAAGTGTTTGCGTTACGTTTGGACGATTCTAAAGTTATCTAAAGTTACAAACGCATCCCGTTCAACGGGACTTGTAGACCCTTAGGTGGGCCGTCGGTTTCTTCTTGAAATGGTTTAGCGTAGCGTTCGCCAGTGGTAATTTATTAAAACGACCAACCACCGTTTTCAAGTTTAAACCGATGAATTATTTTACACTTTTAAGTAACGTAAACCACCGACGGTCGAAAATCGTTAAATCGTAAATGTCGGACATAGTTTGCGTTCGTGTGAACCGTAACGGTCATCGACCGAACATTTCAGTTTGACAAATTATTTTATTTTTAATTTTAACGATCGAAAGTTTTTGAAAGTATAACTAAAAAAAAAAATCCATAACGATATCTTGCCCCCGATCTAACGAATAAATGTCAAATGACTTGGCGTAGAAACGATATATTTTCATAAAACAAGAAACGTACGTGCAAAAGTTAAAAACTCGAATTGTATATAATAATTTTTGTTCAGAACTTTCGTTTTTTATCGAAGTCAACTATGCATTTTGACGTGCGTGATATTTTTAAAATATCCGTTTTTCCTTTATCTTTCGAAACTTCGTTACTGTATTTAATAGTATTGTCTATTTCCATTAAATATATTTTAATTTTCGATATAAGTTGACATGAACGTGTATATAAAATTTTTACATTTTTTAAAATTAATTTTTATAAAACGAATGGGTTTTTAAAAACGATTTTTATAATACGCGTGTATGTGATTTTCATTCGACGTATCGAGCCGTTATAATATTCAACTTTCGAAGATTTTTTCACTCAAATTAATGCGAACATTGGTTCGAAAAAAATGAAAAGCGTATAAAATATTACTGAACATAATAAAATAATTGCATTTCTCGCAAAATTCAATATTAAGATAGTTACACAAAATGCAGAAATAATTATTGAAAACTCGAAGTTTCTAAGAATACGTTAAAGATGACGAAAAATTAGAAAAAAATTATACTCGTTATTATTCTAAGTAAATCGATTTTCTATATTAAACTGCTGAGTATGACGAAATGGAATATGGTAAACGTTTACACCGTGCCTATTAATATACAATATTAATTTGTACGATGGTCGATTGATTACACTAATACAATAACTTTCGGACAAGCTCAATATTACTTTCCTTGTTGTGTACGAAAATTGCGCAACATTAATCGAAACCAATCAAAAAGATAACTGAACGGTTTTTTTTCCATAGAGAATGTTAATGTATGAACGCGTTTTATATTTGTAAACGTTATAGCGCACGGTAACTAATAATCGGTAATAGACAATAAACGGTCGACGTTAATACGAACCACATACTTAAAAAATGTTTCATTGGGCGATTTTTTCACGTAATCCAATTATTGTATAGACACTGTTTATGTAGAGTATGGTTTCGTATAGCGATGGACATCGAACGAACTAAATAGTTTCAAGAACCTCAGGTGGTCACTCGTTCGGCCAACTGGGACGTAGCAGTGTTTGGCGTGGTCTAATTTTGACGCCCAGGCGTCTTCTAATTAAAGAACTTACCGCGTCACGTCGTCAATTGACGACGGCGTAACGTATAATATTTCTATACATTAGGAATTTTATTAATAACGTCGAATCGTACCTTTAAACGTAATTATTGCCGACGTTAAAAGAAGTTTAGTATTTGTAGCTATGGTTGTGTATGTTTTTTCTTTTGTGGTGGTGGTGGGGGGTTGTGGGCTAGAATATGAAACGTTCGTTAATACCTTTGTGTTGTTTTCTTTTTTTGGACAGTGTATTATATGTTTTTAATATTTTCCAATAAAAATTAGAGAACTCCGAAAGTAATATATTTTTACATTTAAAATATATTGCGTAGTTTCGTCACATTTAATACAACCTTATTCGATGACAAATTCTAGAAACGAATAACGATTTAATTATAAATAAACAATTAATTATGTATATATCGGTAAGTGAGTAACAATAAATTATTAAACGTCTTAACTTTTTATTATTTCTTTACAAACGTAACAAAAAAATAATTTTTTATAAGAACTTAGGGAAATAGGAAAGTGTTAAAAAATAAAGATGAAAGCGATCTATCTATATTTACCATACTTGTGATTTACGGTAATACGTATTTATTAATATCGTAATTTTTAAATATATATAAAATAAGCAAAGAGGGATGGAATTTTCCACATGCTTTTCACTTGTTTTACGTCATAATACGTATAAAACTAGTTATATTTTTACGAAACAAATAAATTGTTCATATGTGTTAGCACGTTCAAAATTGTTGAGCTGCAATAGTTTATACTAAAAGCTATTATAAAATTAAATAATAATATATTATACATTATATGTACAATAATATATTACATATATTATATATTTTATTATAAATTTATATAATATTTATCGTAAATATAATTATATATATATATATATATATTAGATTAGATTATACTTATTATATACAGATTTAATCTTTGTATTTGCACACGTTATAATTATTTTAGTTCGATTTCATATACCATAGTATTTAGATTCTAAAAGCAAATCCGAGTAATTTAAAAATTTGTCATTGTGATTAATAATCGTCTTAAACATTTAAGTGCATTGCGTTATAATTTTCCGCCAATATGGGAATATATGTGTGGAATATAAATGTACATCTGTCCATTAAATTGAATTTCTTATATACAGTCAGTTTCACATTTGGTGTACCCGAAATTAGTCCGATAATTCGCGTATTAGTTTCTAAGATTAATAATCTTAATCGATTACAATAATTATAATTATTGATGTCACGAAGTTTAGCGTCACGTTTGGATCACGTAGATTTATTTAATGTTTCGGGGTAAAATACATAACTTGTAATTGCCTGTGTAGTACAATATATATTTTAAGATATATATATATATATGTATGACTACCATCTACAATAGTAAATTACGCAACTTAGTATAGTATCCTATCTTTAGGTAAACTTGCGTAAACATGAATAATGGACTTCTTTAATTTTGACATTTTAATCAAGTCACGTATTTGTCTTCGGGAAAACACTAATCAAATTTCGGCTTGCGGTTTATACTGTACGTTCCTATGTATACCTTGTAGACAGTGTACATAATACATATATTCGGCCTAATGAGGAGGGATTTTCGTTCTTAAGTCTCTTCTGGTAAGACGAAGTTTCAGGAGCAGCCGATACTCGTCTCGCGGACTTATGAATTATACGTACGTTCCGCCACCGCTATCCGAAATTCGACAACGCTAATACTAAAATTAATAATAACAATTAAAATTGGCCACGGGCTATTTAGAATATTAATTGCTAACATTAATTGAGTTACATTACGGGGTACCGATGGGGTTTCGCCGAATGTATTCGGATTTCATCGAACGAAGTACGGTCTAAATATATAATAATAATAATAATAATAATAATAATAATAATAATAATAATAATAATAATAATAATAATAATAATAATAATAATAATAATAACGATAATAATACACGTAGGTACTCTGTGAAATCTTATATCGTTTTAATCCGTGTCGTATCATAAAGTAGCGAAATCCTCTCTCCGAAAACGGCATTAATAATGAACGTTAAATTTATTCATTCACACGATGACGCGTTTTCGTTTATTTAATGCGTAGACCCGACAACGTGAACTGTATTCAAAACGTATTAACGATTTTCCGGCGGAGAAATATTCGCGAAACGGAGTCGATGGACATCAGGCGAGGAATTGTGAGTAGATATATTCTGTTTAAAATGATTAAAACGCGATTAAATCTCCCTTCTTCCATCCAAATCGGAAAGGAATAGTTTATTTGTCGACAGCTCTGGAAATGTTTTGTTGCGAAAACGATTTGGACGTAATGTGTATGTGTGTCGATTTATAAGAGAATCGGAACATTTTTGTCTGCTCAGTAAACGAAAAATCATCGTCGGTCCAAACGATTTATTCTCCGATCACACTATTCGTTTCGAACAGGCAATATATATTTTCAATATAGATGACGTTTTACGACGGAGTGGGTTGGATGGTATTGTGGAAAAAAATAGTCACCTGCGAATTTTTAGGCGTAACTTAGACGACACACACACATACTCTTAGGCAATATATTTTACAAACCGTTGTGAAGTATCAACTAAATAACTTATTGTAAAAAAAAATTAATAACGCTCTCCTATAATAAAAGCTTTATATAGTAAGAATTTATAATGTAATTATAATTCTAAATAATAATATTTAATAATAACGTTTAATAAAACGAACACGTTTTATGTGTTCGTTGGTTTGATTTCGCGAAAACTAGTAATAATTATGTTTTAATAAGACTTCGTATACGACGATTTTCGTCATTTGTTGTCGAAAACGTCAACATTAAACGAGTTACCGAAAATTGTTCGTCAATCAATCGACACGGTCGCGGCGCTTCGAATAGTGAATTTTGATACAGCCACGCGCTATAGTCCACTGTTAGGTATATGTACTGGTAGGTGTTGTATAGTGTCAACGGGATAGTTGTGAATCATATTAAATCCGATTTTTTCGAAAATTATGGAGAAGTGTTCGTATTTTCTGTTGTTTCGTTTGTGTCAACAGAAAATCAAATACGGTAAAACAACGGATGGTGAAAAAATCATTGATAGACCACAACGCCAGCGGATTGTAATAACGTTGACGATCCTTACAATTTTCGGGTCAATTGTTCAAACGTTTTCTGGCGTTAAATTTTTGTGTTAATCTGAAACCAATGTTTCAAAATTAATTAATTAATCGAAACAATTGAACGGTGCGTTGAATTAAAAAAATACGTTCCATATAACTCGTGGCGTTAAGTAGAAGCTGAACTAATCGGGTACAATGGAACAAATTTTACGCAGTTTACCCAAGACTACGTTCAACTAACTCCAATCGGACGGCTAATTGTTCGTTGTAATCGGCGATTTTAACAGTCGAAGTCCTCTAAATTGGGGAAAACTCAACAACGAAGATCAGAACGTAGAAAAGAATGGGCGAGAAATTAAGTATTATTTATGTTCCTGAACTACCAGCATCTTTTAACAGTGGAAAAAAAATATAACCCTGATGTCATTTATGTAAGCGAGACTTCGAGCCATTTACGTACAATAGAAATTAGACATACAATTTATAATTCCCAATATATGTTTATAAAAAGACGTACAATTACTACAATTATAAAAAAAATTCAATCAAAATAAAATTATTATAAAATTGTGTACAAATTTGGTCCTTTTATTCGAAAAATTAACATATTTTGTTTTCTTTATGCGTTTATTTATAAGTACATTTATAATACGTTTACTCACCAAAAACATGGTAAATATCTTAAAAAAGGCTTTTTACGTACGTTAAATTTTATTACATTATTATTGTCATTATTTATTTGTAACTCGAATTAATCAAAACGAGAAGACGTGTTTGATAATCTTCGAAAAACATACTCTAAATAAATAAATAAATAAATATATATATATATATATATATATATATATTTTTTTTTTATTTTTTTTTTTCATTTTAAATGTAATAAAATGTGACGCATTGTTATTAAAATTACGGGTTGTGACATGGAAGAAACAGTCATTATATATTAAAATTCTACTAAAAGGAAAAATAAGAAAACTGAAGTCTTCAAACAATGTATTTATAAGGCTTTGTCGTGGAAGATGCATTCATTAGAAATCCTCATAGACTTATATATATATATAATTTATTTAATAACAATAATCTTTTATAGTTTTATACAAAAAATACTAGTTAACCCGATAGACGTTGTTCTACCTGTAGGTGCGTGATTAATATAGGTTAATAATATAAAAAAAAAATTTACAATACACGCGTCTATTGGATTTTAAAAACAATTTTGTTTCAATACGAAATTTTCCGTACCACAGGTATTATTATATAGTTATATGGATGAAATGGTTCTTTTTTTCTTCGTCTTATATCATTAACAATATTTCTTAAAAGTCTATTAGGTACATAAATAAAAATATTCGACGATTTTCCAACACGCGAGCAAGCAACATATAATTGTCCGTGTAAAAATACGGATGATCAATGCGCATATGATCGTGGTTTGTCCTCGTGGCTTATTTATAGTTATCGAGATGCCAAACGTGTAGGACATTGTAAGCGTTTGAACCGAATTGGTGCGTCGGTGGATATAATTGGTACGCGTGGCAATTTAACGTCGTCACCTATGAACTTTTCGTTTAATATAATCGCTTCGACGACGTTTCCGGTAATTTTTTAAAATTAAATTTGTAATATCTCTCAACGGGGGAAAAGAAAATTAAGAAATAACAATAGACATCCGACGCGTGTAGCAGAAATTGATAATTTTAGACAAAAATCATGAAATAGTATTTTCAAAAAAAAAAAAAAAAACAAAAAATAGAGAGTACTATCG